>RJWM01000597.1:0-203225 GCA_004363535.1 Dasyprocta punctata
GTATTTATTCACATGGTCTTATGTCTATAAAATTTATACCAGAAAAGAGATATTAGATCTTTTGATTGTTTTGATCAGATGTAATATTTGTTCACAATCTTTTAAAACTGCTCTGTCCTTCCATTTTCGCCTCTGTTGTGGATGACTTTGCATTTTCACTGATAATTCACTGTAATTGTTGAGTCTCAGTATTTTTGTGAATTTGGCTAAGGGTAAGTGAGTCAGTCATATAGTTAGTCTGAGGTTTCATGGAATATATTTATAAGGTACATGATTGTTCCAATGCATAATTAAATTTTTGCTAGTCATTAATGCAAAGCGTAGAAATGATACCCAGCAATTCTTGTATCTTTCTTTTAGGTGCTGTCTGACCTGAAGCCATGAGATGAAACGCATGACCGGACACCACACGTGATCAGGATGTGCTTCAGAGCATGTAGCCCTGGAGGAGGAGGGGAAGAGCAACAAGGTTTCCACTGAACAAAGTGGAAAGCTGACCTACAGAAAAATCTTCTCTCAGTCAGACCTACAAAATCAGAGGAAGAGAAGTCAGTTCTCAACCATAGGTGGCCTATATAGAAATTCTGTCTGATCCCACATAGGCTTGATAAGGAAACAGATATAAATATAAATGCACCATATATTTTAATGGGCACTCTGTGAAGTGGAAATTCTCAAATTTCCTGTATGCATAGACCTAAAACTGTCGCAGTGAGTGTGTCTCTGTGTAAACTGCTCGTTTTATATATCCCAGCTACCAATAATAAAAAATAAACTTCAATAAACTATGCTAGAGGAAGATTAAGGGAACTTCCTTTTCTATATATAGAAAACATTACAAAATTACTGTTATCAATGAACATGCTGTCAAAAATGTAGAGTGAAAGTGTGTAAATATATGTCACAAGATGTTTATTAATCAATTGCTTGTCACCTTTTTGCATTTTATTACATTTGTTAATTATCATTTTTGAAATCTTGTAATGCATTGTGATTTTACCTTCCTAAATAAATATTCACATCTATACCTAACTTTATGTCCATATTTTTTCCTAAAGGGGGCTCAGCTCTCCAGATTATTTAACCTTCAGATGCTACAAAGCCTAGATCCCCCCTAATTAGTAATAGCAACTGTACAAACCACTGTTCCCACCATGTACATACATATTTGTACATATTTACAAGGGCAAAAAAATGATCACGTAACTAAAATCTGTGATTCTCTAAAATTCATGGCTCACCAAGTCAAGGACAGCAGTGGACCTCACGACCATTCTTTTCATGTCTAGTTGCCTAACAGATCTAGGGTTAGAGTGACACGCATTTAGGCTTCCTAGCAGAAACCCCTGAGCCCATATTTGCATGATAAATACTTGTAATTCATCCCATTTCTAAAGAGATAAGGTTTTGCAATGCTTTCTTGTCCCTTACTCACTCCAAAATTCCAAACACAGCCTGACTCCAGCAAAGATGTCCTACAAGCTCACACCTGTTACATGTGGGTCCAACAAGGCCAGTCCATGATTAGGACAATAGCCAGGATATTTCTTCTCCTTTTCAGGTTTTTAGTCCCTGCATGCCTTTCTGAGGATCTGCATTTTCCCCCATTTCAGGAAAAATGATAGCAAAAATCATCTTATTTCTGATCTGATACATACAAAGTAATGACTTCTGCTGTCCTGATTCTCATTAGAAATTTGGCTTTACTAGGGTTTTCTACTATTTTTCTTTTTTCCAGCTTTCTGCTATCCCACTTTGACTTACTGTGAGTCTTTCTATTGCTATACAAGGGCTTTTCATGGCATCTAGGTATTTTCAGAGCATCTTTGTCCACAGCCTTGCCCTGCCTTTTGATGTTCAGTTTCTGCTGTGACAGTGATAAGACTACCGAAGAAGCCAAAGAGAGAGCTTATGACAGATCCAAGTCTCACAGTCACAGAGTTCCCACTAAGATTAACAGTAGCCATCACCCAGGCTACACTGCATATCAGTCAGGGTCTTGGCTGGAAACACACAACATTCAAACCAAGAAATCTGGGGACAAAAAGTTAAACAAAGGGGATATTTACAGAGATGTAAAGGTTAAACAAACCCTCAAGGAACATGCACTACTCTGAGGCCAACAACCATGGAAATCCATTGCTACCTAAGGATGCAAAGGGTGCAGAAGATGGTAGAATCTGATGAATGGATACGACTGCTTATCAAGCCCTGTGGCCTTCAACAGGTAGATAACCAATGGTGACCTGGCGGAGCAATCAGGAGAATACAAACTCCAACCACACTCTCTTCCCATCCTCAGGCCTCCCATAGCCTGTACTCAACTGGAAGCAGAAGTCAAAGGAGATACTGCTGCAGCCATACAGGTGGTCTCTGGAGGCACATGGCAGGGTGAAGGGCAGAGAATGTGGTTGGAGGAGCTGTGAAAGATATTCAGTGTATCTTGTCTGCAAGTCTTCAGAATGAGAGGAACCTACTCAGCAAAAGTGCCAATGGTTTTACACAAGTACTTCTTACAAATAAAACTCTAGGGCAATGGATTGCCCCCTGCATTGATGAACCGTACATCTTCTTGCCTGGTTATTTCTATGATATAGCTGGGCAAAGCACTTTGATATCTGGCTCATGATTTAATAAGGAAGAGAAGAACAACTTAGGAGATATTATCCTGGAATGAGAAAAAAAAAAAACTAGAAAAAAGGAAGCCAACTCCTGCCATGCTGTCCTCTTCCTGGTACATGGGTGGCACTTGCCAAGATTGACAGAAGAACAAGGCTTAGGTCTCTGGTCTGGAAGCAGGACGGGACAATCCCAAGGAAATGTCTAGGAACCTGGATGAATATCCTACATTTTGGGGGTGTCACATCCCCAAGGCACAGTGAGCATGGTTTTTAGCAATGCGATCCAGCAATAAACTAAATAGACTATATATTCCAGAGAGATCAAAGCTAAGTGCAAGATGAAGAGAAAGGGAAAATGAAAACAAGGGATCCTCAGTGTGTTTTTTTGTTCTTTTGTTTTTTTTGCGGCACCAGGGGACCAAACTCACAACCTTGCACCTGCCAGACAGGCGCTTAAGCCACTGAGCCAAACTCCCAGCCCTAGTTTTTGGAGGCAGCATCGCACTACGTAGCTCATGGCCTTGAACTCGCATTGTAGCCCAAGCCAGCCTCGAACTCACAACGCTCCTCCTACCTCAGCATTCCCGAGTGCTGGGATTAAAGGCGTGTGTGCACCACCACACCCGGCTTTGATCCTCAGTGTTTTTATTGCCCAGTGAAGGGAATTAAAGGGCTTCTAACTCCTACCACTAGTGTTTACATAGAGAAAGCATAACATTTACATTTGCATTGGTCTTTTTTTAGTAACACCAAAGAACCTTCAGGGAGTTATGACTTGCTTCCCATTTCCATCTGCAAGCTTCATTCAGCAGGATTGGTTCGCTTCAAGGGGCAGCCTTTAAGAAAACCTCACTCTTTTCGATTAAAGAATAACAAAAACAGAGAGGACTTTACACACATATGTCTCTGAATACAGACAATAGGAAGTGATTAATGTCACCACTGCAGAGGACATTGTGATTACAAATCGCACAGAGTGGACTGAGTGACAACTAAAAGAGGACAAAATGAGAGAAGAATGGGAAGCTGACTTCAACTGGGTCTGTGTTCACTGCCTTCTGTACAGGAAAGGTCATGAATACAGAGGGTTGGCATATATTTGGGCTTGATGATCATCTCCCAGGAATACCGGGGGAGGAGCAGCAATATATACAATCAGCCCTCACACACATTTTGTGTTCTAGAACATCCTGCCCCAAAGTACACCCTCTAAGGTGGCCTTTGTGGGTTTGCCTGGGGTTGAGAACCTTTTCTTCCTGTTTTTTAATCTCAGGGTTGTAACTGGTTTTTTAATTAACTTCACTTGGATCATGAAATCATCCATTGAGTCAAACTTCACCTCTCATAGCTGAGAAAACTAAAGTTCACCGAGGTTAAGTGACTTGCTGCAGAACAGATAGCTCATCAGACAGAGACTAGAACACAGTTATTTGGACATAGAGTCCAGGGCTTTCTTTGTTATAGCACTTCTGGGTCCCCAGCCAAGCATGGCCACTGAAAAAGAGGCTGTCAGCAACTGGCATTGAAAGAGGCCAGTGCTCCTGGCATCTGGAGTTGAAAGCTGCACTTGAGAAAGATTCGGGAACTCTGGACATGTGATGTCATTGTGACTGAAGTTACCAAAAGATTCCCAAATCAGAGTTGGTGGTGTCCAGTGTGCTACTGATGCTGTGCCAATCCCCAACCTGTAACCCGAGCAGGCAACTCCACAGAGGAATGCGAAACACTCCTCTGTTTATTTTGGAATTAGGCACACACTCAGGGGTTTGGCTGGGCTTGATTTTGTGTAGCCCGCACAGAAGTCAATAGTAAGATTATTATTTACAGATTTAGAAAACCAAGGGAAAACCTTTAGAAGTCAATTTCTCATGTGTGGTAATAAGTAAATAAATGGATTCTATATTGTGTTCGTACACTATTTGTAGAAGAGGGAATCTTTTTCTTAAAGTTAACATTCAGTTTCTACCTTTCTTCTTCCTTCTCTTCCTCCCTCTCTTGTCTTCCCACTATGCCATGAAAACAGAGTGATTTCAGTGTCAACTTTTGAGTATTTTTAAAGACTGAGAGAGAAAAGGAAAAGAAAATCACAAAAGCCAAAGCAGAAACCACATCTAAAATTTCAATACTTTGTAAAGTTGTTCATGTTTAATATAATGTTTTTAATAAACTCGCTAACTTTCATACAAACACACTTTCTTATTAGGTGCAGGGGAAGAAAAACAAAAAGATTTCCCAGACAGGCTGAGGGCCAAGGGAGATGAAGTATGAGCCAAGCATGAAAATTCCAGTCATTTTAGCTGCTCTACGGACAGAGCATTGCCCTTTCCTCCTAATTAACTGGCCAAACACCATTAATTTTTACAAACACACCTAAGATCAGTATCCAACCCCCTTCCTCCAATTCTTTCCAAGTAAAATCAGTTAGTAGGAAAGGACGAGCCTGGGAATTTAAGACTCTTCTGCTCTTTCCCTAGTAAAAGTGCTTAGTGAAACCAAATAAAAAACAAATTACATTCCTTAAAGACACGTATTTCCTAAAAATGCCTCCTCCCTGATAAGCCAGGAAGGCTAATGTTGCTGCCCAGCTCCCACTCCCTGGGCACGGTGGCCAAAGCTGCCTGGTTGTTCACACACAGAGAGGATTATGGGTAGAGGGACAAGTATGCAGGTCAGGGACACCAAGGATGTTCTTGGTGACCTCAACCTTCACTGTGACTATTTGTTTTCATAGGTAATATGTAGTCATATATTTAAGTCTTAGAGCCCTCTATTTTAGCTGAAAATTGAAGTATGTATTCCTATAAGAAAATGTTCCTTCTGAATATTATTTTTTCATTTTCAATCATATATTTTCACTTGCACACAAAGAATATGGGAACTGTTACCAGAAGGATAATGTGAAAGCAAACATAAATAACATTGATGTGTTATACTTCCTGATATTAGTTCTAAGAGTCAAGTACATAGGCCATCACACAGGGTCACACAGAAGTTCTGCCATCTCCATGTCTTGCTCTGTATACCGGCCAATGTAATTATGTGTTTCCATAAGAGGATATTACATAAATAAGGTAGAAAAACTCTATGATGTTATCAGAGGTGCATTTTCCATCCATCTCAAGAGTCGTTGTTACACGTCTCAATCATCTAGAGCCCTCCAACCAGCAAAACATCCTGTAAAAAGTGGAGGAATCTTTTGTCATCTTCTGACACATGGACTCATGTTCCTCCACATAAGAAAAACTGGGTCCTTCCATCTTTTGTGAGCAGCAGTTCTGTAGCTCTGGCCACCACACTTCAGCTGCAGTAGCTAAGTAAGATGCAGACCCACTGGCAAGATGCAATGGTGTTTCAAAAAGAAAGGTCCCAAACCAGAGAAAAACATAGCACCCTACAGAACAGCCCTCAAAAGAAAAAAAGAAAACAGGGGTTAAGCTCAATCTTTCCCTTGGACTACCTTATGTAGGGGGGCTCTAACCTTCCAAACTGAGAAGAGATGCTTGTTTGCTCAGGAGTACTTTTCCTCTGATTGATGCTCTTCAGACCCACTGTTAAAATCATGTGAACTTTTCAAGTGAGAATCATTCTGTCTAAATGAGAACAAAGATTTATTTGTAAAGAGCAAGTCCCTTAAAACTCCAAGAACAAGCCAGGCCAGGCACATGCCTCTAGTATCAGCTACCTAGGAGGCTGTTGCAGGAAAACAGTTTGAGATCAGGAGACCAGGGCCAGTCAAAGCAACATAACAGAATCCTGTCTCAAAAATAACTTTAAGAATAAATGATGCTCAACCTAAGTCATTTATACAACCTGAGTCTTCAACATTGAGTTCATTACAAGCTAACTGGACCTACAAATGCCCGTTGCCAATTATGTAAAATTTTTTCTATAATTGCTCATACTGCTTGGAACTATTTTATTAACAGGAACAGTAGGAAAATGCAGGAATAATGTTGAGCTCCATTAATGGCAGCAAACACATGAACACTGAACTGTCACAGAAGTTATATTTACCATAAAGCCAAGTGCTTACAGGTATAAATTTTTGTTCAGACCAATGTTGCAATTTCAGTGGCATCAAAGCATCACAATATCTCATTTACTCACTCATTCAACCAGTGTCTATTGAGGTGCTAGTGCCACCTGCAGCTGGGGACACTACGGCAATTAAGATAAGCCTTCTACGTGAATGATGCGCCAGGGAAATAATCTATACCATCATCATTAGTTAAGACAAAATAAATTGCTCTGGGCTAATATCTGTAGTGATACGAAGAGATTCTGAGAATCACAGAGATGGAAGAAATATCGGATGTCCCAAGAAACATGTCAGTATTATAACAAATTACTTGGTGGTCATTCCTGCCCAGTAGCCAAATGCAAAACCAATAAAACTGAAAAGAGGTGGTGACAACACTGAACTGGACCAATCAAATAGAACTCTTCAACTTCAGTACTACTGACATCCTGGGCCAGTTAATTCTTTGTGGTTGTGGATTCTACTGTGCGTCTACCTAATAGGAGCACCCCTCCCCTAGCTGTGATTAAAAAGCGTATCTCCAAAGATTATCAAATGTCTCCTGGGGACAAAATTGCCTCCAGTTGAGTAATAGATGAAATTACTTATTAAAATAAGTGACCTCTTAAATCTCTTTAAACTAAGATTTTGTCATATTAAAAAAAATGGTAGATGGAAAGAGGGAAGTAAATATGTACGATGTCCCTTCAAATAAAACTTCCAAATTATCAGGCACCAGCCCCAAAGAGTTACGTGATTTACTCCTTCCTGGGTTGTGTGATTGTCCCCTCTATTTTGTGATGGGAAACCCAAGATGGAAACATCTTCTATTATCACCTGGTACACACTCTAAAAAGAATCATATGTGGTTCCACTTTTTGTGCAAAGTTTTCCTTCTCCAAAAACTACTGGTAATGAAGACAAAGAATGGAGCATTCTCTCCTGATTCAGGCCAGATGATTAATTACCTCTGTGCAACAGCAATGCAGCAGCTGTGTCTGCCAAGTGTCCCTGGGACCCATAATTAACCCAGAAGGTCTTCCAGGGGGAATCAGACTTGAAGCCAAAGGAATATAATTAAATCCTCTGCAGTTTTAAAGGTGCTCAAGTCCTAGACTCTTAACCAGATTCGTGCCTTGCATTGAGCCAAGAGTGCTCCTGTTTTTGTCCGAAGTCTTCTGAACAATGTGGGTTTGTGTTACTATTGTGGATGTAGACTAAAAAACAACAGTAACAAAAAACAAGGTATAGAAGAGTATATACTGGTTGCTCTCCTTTGTGAAAAGAACAAGAAACAAATGTGTACACATGCAGGGGACATTTATGAAAGAAATAAAGAAACCTTTTTTTTTTTTTTTTTTTTTGGTACCGGAGATTGAACTCACAACCTTGCACCTGTCAGACAGGCGCTTAAACCACTGAGCTAAATCCCTGGCCCTATTTTTTGAGACAGGGTTTCACTATGCAATTCAGGCTGGCCTTGAACTCACTTTGTAGCCCAGGCTGGTCTCAAACTCACAACGATCCTCCTGCCTCAGCCTCCCAAGTGCTGGGACTAAAGGTGTGCATCACCACGCCCAGCTAAAGAAACTGCTAGCAGTCATCTTCTCTACATGGGACCTACGGTCAGAAGAAGTGCATTTCATCAAATAGCTACTCATGGTGATTGATTTTTTGGTTATGCACTTGAATGCACATTCTTCTATAATAATGGTCCACCATCAAGAATAAGTCTGGCAAAAATGGTCTGGGATATAATGAAAATAGGGAATATAAAGAGAAACTGATGGATTAAAAAATAAGACCATTGATTTCCTGGCTGTAAATGATAAAATTTATTTTGGCTGTAGCTTCACAGAGCCTGAAAACTAAACATCCAGGCTTTTTCCCTAAAATGTGAAATAAAAACGTCTTGTCTGCCTGCTATGCCCAAAGTGCTGGACAATTTAAAAATTATCTTTGTTGAGCCTTACACAACCCTGAGAAGTAAGATCTCTATTCCCACATGAACTAAAGGAGATTGCCCAAGGTCACTTAGTTGGGTCACAGCCAGAAGGATTGAGCTTATGATCAGGTCCTATCCTTATACTTCACCACATCCTCAGAGCACTAGGTGAAAGTAACCCATTATGACCACTGACTCCATCTCTTGTTAGACTCTTTTTGGAGAGATCAATGGTCTTTAATGGCTGGTATCATGCACACTATCACACAGTTCTGAGTAGTGTAGTTACATGGGCATCCATCCTGTGTTAAGCTTTCTTTCTAGATCACAGGCTGGGATCAGGAAACAGGGCCTTATTCTGTGTTTGGCATACTCTTCTTTTGCAGAACCATCCTGGTATCTTGTGTTGGCTGTTTTGACTGGAGTGTGGAGCTTATTGCTTTAGCATCCTAGTGGTTTCTTCCCAAGGTCAAGCATTTTTAGACTTTTCATTCTCTAATCAAACATACCTGCCTTTCCCCTATTTCCTGCAGAATAATTCCCTATTGCTAATCCTTCAGACTAAGCCATGGGGATGTGTCTGTGAACACAAGAAGGTCAGCGAACATTTCTCAACAAAAGTATTTTCACAAGATGTCTAGGACTCCGGTTACTCTGGCCAAAGGGAAAGTACAAAAAGACATCTCTGGGAAGGAACAATTTCCACTGGCTTTGAATCATGATACTCATCTAGATCTTCTGGTTAATTTCTTTAGACAAGTCCTAATGGAGCTAGCAAGGTGGGACAAAGGATTAAAATCAAAACCAGCAAACATGAAAACTAACGTTACAAGAAAATACAACAATCAAATTCGCTATCTGCACAACGTGTACCATAAAAAAAAGAGTCCTTCCCATTCAATGTCAGACTTCCGCCTGCCAAAAATCTTCAACTTTGTAATTCCTATTGTGTGAATAAATAAGGGTAACCAATTGTGTATATAAATGAAACACTTTTCTCAGTAGTGGTTTAAAGCCAAACACAGTATGAGACCACAACCCCTACTTTGTTTCTTAAGGGTCCTCAGCCCATCTGGCAAGTCTGGCTCATACCAAATGCCACTGGCAAAGCCTGCTCTGAGAATTAGCTGGAATTTGTCCTCAATTACAGTACGGAGGGGTGCCACACTGCTGATTAATAGATCAAGTAGTTTTTCAAACCTGGTTTGGTGGTATGAGAGAATTAATGGTGTTTTTTCCCAGCACACTGGGAACAGCTTCCTTAGTTACCAGTAACTCCCTGGCAGGAGAGATTCACCTCTGTGGAGTGTGGACAGAGCTAGGAAATCTTAGTCTCAGGCATGAGTACTTTTAGAGCTCCCAGGACAAAGGCCTAAGGACTCAGCTTATTCAGGAGGGTCCCACTGAGCACTTCCAGCAAGAAGATACCTGGGAATACATCACTGCTTCATCCAGACCCCTCAGTGTGGAAGGATTCCCTTCCCACATAGGCAGGCAGGTCTTGAGACCACTCAGTCTAAGCAGATCAGTTTTAAGCCATAGAATCAAAGTTCATAGTCTAGTCATATTTTTTTCTAATACGATTCCAGAGACCAAAACTTCTAAACTAACCCATTAATTATCTTAATCAATAAATTAAAAGTAGTCTTACCCATTTCATATTTATACACACACACACACACACACACACACACACACACACATACTTTAAGGAAACAAAGGGAAAAAGAACATTTGTTTTCCTGGTACATGTTTGCCCCAAATTGTTTTGCTTACAGGAAGCCCACTGGTGCTCACAGAGGCCTCTCTAAGCAGACATGCTTTGTTGTTACCTAGGCAGATGCAGAACCAAGAGAGCAGCTAGTTGCTGTCACCAGCTGGTTTGGAGAGGCAGGAAGATTCTGCACCTGGATTGCTCTTGTCCTCCTTTTCTAGCAAAATTCTATTCAAGCTCCCAGACTCAGCTCGAGTGAGCTAATCCCTCCCTCTCTGTCATCAGAGTACGGTGTGTATAGAGCTGACTGTAGCAGGAAGCACAGTGTACTCTAATGACTATTTACATGTCTGTCCCACCAGTAGACCAGAAATTTCTTTCCCAGTTATTGTACCTCCAGTACCTAGCACAATACACAACCACAGAGCAGCACAACACATCTTTGTGGGATAAATGAAATGCTCACCCTTATGCAGACTTGCTTATTCAGTTCTTTCTAAGTGCTGAGCCAGATTTTGATGAGGAAGAAAAATGAACAGGTCAAAAACAGAAATGCACAGGAGAAGGCTTAGGAGAGGACAAGAGCCTCAAGAAGCAATGGTCAGAGAACAATTCAGCACAATGGGAGGGACATAAAATAATGGAGGGACAGGCTTCTATAAAAACCTTTAGGTTATATGAAAGAGGACTCTATGACCTGGCTGAAAGCTAGGATCTAGGGTAATGAAAGACATGGAGGTAAATTGGAATGGCTGAAATGAGAACAATGAAAGCGCGGGCTACTACCTAGAGGGCAACTTTGGGTAGGGCTGTCCTGGGAGGGCTGAGCCAGGCAAGCACGAAAATACTGGGGGAGAAGGTTGGCGCACACACTCAACTTTGCAAAACCTTGAACCAATGCCAGCCATCTGTCCTCGGCTGGCTTGCCCATCCTCTTCCTCACCACCCACCTCACATGGAAGCAAGCTTCCTCCACCTTCTTAGCCTGACAGGCTGACTCAAATTAGATAGAAAAGAATTTGTGGTTCAGTGGAAAACACGTAGCACATACTTCATGGGTAGGTGATTCTAGACCTGTTCACTGTCTGTGAGTTTTCATGTACCCCTTTGCATTGTGGGTGACTCACAGACTGCAGTCTCTGCCTTGTCTGGGAGAGACTCACTTATCTTCCTCCCACCCATGGACAAGCCAGTTTCCTCCATTTGCATATTCATTTCACTATGCCTGATCTAAAAATGTATCTTTTCTTCAATTCTCTTTTGAACTGATTATAACACCTGCCTGGTTCCCTCAGTGAGTAATGAATAAAATCAAAACTTTAATATCTGCAAAAGAGTCATAATTTTACCTTTTCTTGAAAACTTAACAATTGCTATTGCCTCTATCTAACCTTTGGTTCCATTTTTATTTTATTTTATTTTATTTTAATTTATTTTTTTGGTACCGGGGATTGAACTCACAACCTTGCATTTACCAAGCAAGTACTTGAACCCCTGAGCTAAATCCCCAGCCTGTTGGCCCCATTTTTAAAAATAAGCATCCACATTTTACATCTGGAAAGATACCGATGGCATTTAAATTGCACATTTATCACTATTGTGCACCACAGACTCTGTGGGCCTCAGGTCTTCCACTTCCTAGTCATGTGTGCCTTGAGCCAGTTAGTTAATTTCTTTGGGCCTCAGTTTCTTCATCAGCAAAACACGGTCACTGCGAGGATCAAAGGACAATGTACAGATTACAATGGCTCAACTTGTCGATTTACGATATTTCAGCTTCACAATGGTCCAAGAGTGATACACATTCAGTTGAAACTGTGCTTTGGATTTTGATCTCTTCCAGGCTAGTGACATTCAGTCCAAACCTCTCCCGAAATGCTAGGCAAAGGCAGAGAGCCTCAGCCGCTATCAGACCCGCAATAAAGACAGGAAACAACCAACTCCCACAGTATACTCTGGGGCTAAGTTCAGCAGGTTAGGTGTATTTGCAGCACTTTCCACTGAAGATATTTTCAACTCACAAGAGGTATATTGATACAAACCCTCACATAAGTCAGAAGAGCATCTAACTATGGAAGTACGAACAAGACTATAAAACACTTAATGTAAGGCCATAGCTACTACCATTACCATCTCTCAGGAAGCAAGGAACTCTTTTTTTTTTCCCCTCATATTACTGGGGATTGAACCCAGGTTAGGGCCTTCTCACTGATCTATGTCCCTAGCCACCCCTGTCCTTTAGTTTTTTTTCTTTTGAGACATGGTGGTTTTGAAATTGCAGTCCTCCTGTCTCAGCCTCCCAGAGTTCTGGGATCACAGGTGTGCACCACCATGTCTGGCTAGGAATTCCTGTTATTAAGGCACTCAGCTCCCTTCTTGTTTCTACATAAGGTCATTAATGAGCAGTTTTCACTCAAGGTTTGTCCTGAGTCACCCTGCCACTCCCAACCTTCTTTCTTGCTCCTCCTATCTCTTTCCCATCATTTCCTAGACGTTATTCTGAAAGATCTCTGTGCCTGATGCTGTCCAAGCCCTCCAAGGTGAGCACTTCCCAGTCTACTAACAGAATAGGCCAGTGCAGTTCCACAGTGTTCTGCCTTCCTCCCATGACTCAGCAGGGACACTGTAAGACGACTTTCTGAGGGCCAGGCCCTAATCTGAACTGTAGCTTTCACAAAAATGCTTCATTTTGCCAGTAAGCAATAGCAATTCAACTATGTCTACCTGGAAGAAACAGTGTAAAATATAAATTCATATCAATAGTGGTGCGAAAGAAGCCTCCGAAGTTCTATTGAATGTCATCATCAAAATCTTTACCTTGCTTTGGGAGGCTGACATGTGTCAGAGGGTAAACAAACCAAGAGGCTCTTCATGACACCTTTTCTAAAGTAAACCTACTGGCATGGTGTCACTTGCCAAACAAACTGACAAATGTTTAAAAAAAAAAGTTTTCACTAAGGAAGAATAGTTTTACCTTAGGAGCAAGATAATATTTAAAATGACAATTGAAAAGTTTCTGTTTTTGTTGTGATACAATATTTTAAAAGTAGAATATAAATTTTAGAATATCTAAAACAAATACAAAAAGATGTTTCTGTTATCCACAAAATGAGAATTTTCCCAACATTAAATGTAGTGATCTCCCTTTTGTTGACTGCCTATGTTGAGAAAGAAAAACAAACTGCCTGTTTTATAATATATGTACAAATAAAATCCAAATGGGTTAAAAATTTTAGTAAGAAAATCAAAACTGTGATGCTTTTGGGAGAGAATGTAGACTAGCTTCAGTGATCTCTCACAAGGAAGGATTTCTTAAACAGAGATCAAAGAGCTCAAATGATGAAGGAAAAATTTAATAAAACTGATGACATTAAAATTTAAAATATCTGTTCATAAACAGCCACCATGACCAAAAACAAATTGACAGATGTATGAAATATAAAACTGACAAAGAATTAGTATCCAAAATTTAGAAATAGCACCTACAAATCAATTTTAAAAGACAGTGTAATCCATTGGAAAATGAATAAAGATATTAATAGATAATTCATAATTGAGGTGTTGTGAAGACTCATTAGTAATCAGGAAAGTGCAGATTAAGACTAAAGTGTGATATTATTCCATACTCAAACCTGATGAGGCCAAGTATTGGCAAATTTGGGGAGAAATGAGAATGCAGTTATACTGTTGGTAACATAAACCCATATAGGTACTTTGGAAAGCAAATTTTTAATGCTTGATAAAATCAAATATGCAAAAAATGAAAGCCTCAATAGGTGCTCTTTTGTTTATACACCTTGAATCTGGAGGACACCTACAAGAATGCTCACTGCATCACTGTTATACAAGAAACCAACATCAACATCAAGAGTGGATAAATTATGACACAGTCAGAAAATACTACAAGGCAGTAAAACAAAATGAGCTGGTTACAGTGGAGCACCTGTAGCCCCATCTATTGGGAGGCTAAGAGAGCCAGGAGTTCAGCCCCCACCTGAACTACACAGTGAGCTCTTGTGTTTTAAAACTGGAAAAAAAAAAAGAATTATAGCAACACGTATCAATCTGAATTGATCTTAAGGACATGTTGATGAGTCCAAAACAAAACAAAAAGTCAAACTGCTTTTATATAAAGAGAGAAAACATGCAAAAAAAACTTTGATGCATATTGCTCATTTACATACACACACACACACACACACACACATGGAAATACTGTAAAAGCATGGTAGTGATAATAGCAAATTTGGGATAGCAATTACCTCTGGGAAAAGGAGATTAAAGAGACTTGAGAAGAGCCTTTTAGGAAATTC
The DNA here is from genome assembly GCA_004363535.1 of Dasyprocta punctata. NCBI lineage: Eukaryota > Metazoa > Chordata > Mammalia > Rodentia > Dasyproctidae > Dasyprocta > Dasyprocta punctata. The sequence goes on from RJWM01000597.1 coordinate 14,612, forward strand.
AGCTGTATTTGTAACATTTCCTTTCTTAAAAAATTTGAAGCAAGTATGGCAGAACTGTAGAGCTCTATATTTCAGGTTGCTGTCATGTTATTCCTATTCTTTTCTGTATGTTCCAAACACTTCTTATTTTGCTAATGGACTAGTGTTTTTCAACTTGTAGTTAGAAGTCAGTCCATTCATTCATTCACTCCACAATCACCTACTGAAGACATGCAGGCATCTTTCTATGTACTGCAACAGTAACTTTTACTCCCTGTAACCACCTACCTGGTGCTGGCTAAGTACCTTTCAGGTTTTAGCTCCTGTAATCCTTACTTCACCCTCACATTTTTATTACCTTATTTTGTCCATGAGAAAACTGAACCTCAGAGAAAGGTATCACAGAGAGCAAGTGCCACTCGCAGTTACCTTACGAACCTAGGACGACTCTAAACCAGTGCTGTTTACAACACTACAGACCATCTCCAGACGCTTAACCCTATGGGTATACCCCAAGCTGCAAAGCATGCTGGGGGTTTCCATTCAGCCTAGACCTGCTGATGACCACACTGTCAAACCTAGCAGGGCGGGGGGAGCGGGGTGCAGGACATTCAGGGAAAGGAAGACCTTTTTAAAAAAGATTAGGAGCTTTTGACTAATTGTAACCAAAGCTACTTATCTAAAAATACTACAAAGTACCATATCTTGAGGCAGTTTACCCAGTGGGATTTCTAAACTGAAGCAAAAACTGCTGGGTGAGTTTCTAAGTCCTGAACTATGAACGTGCCCAGTTGCTGCCATGGTGTACAATACAGGAGATGACGCAGCATGGCTAAGGAATGGAGTCTGGACATAAATCTAAGGTGTCGCATAAACCTAAACCCGAGAAAATGAGACTGTGCTACAAGAAATAGGAAGAAGGCAACATTTTGATGAATTAGAAGTTTGCTAGTGAAAACTCTCTTCTGATCCTTTGTTTTATGGTCTACCACTCAAACTCACCAGTACAATTATTAGGTAAAACAACAAACGAATTAAAAAGTAACAGTTTCTTTACTTTTTAAGCCACTTCATTAGAATACAAACAATTTGAGAAAAGACTGATGATGTGAGCAACTTTCCTCCCTCCAGGCCCTTCTACCGTGCTCTTCCTACCTTGGAGCCAGCCAGCAATGGACTGATAACACAAACCAAAATAAACCTCTCTTCCCATAATAGTGATGGTGAACCTTTTATGGCTCTCACTGACAACAAACAGCCAGCTGTGGCACGAATGCTGAAGCTTCATCACCACTGCCCTGTTAGTTGTGGGTGTCAGGTACGTATCTCAGCAACAAGAAACGTGAGAGCCTGGCGTGATGGTGCATGCCTTTAATCCCAGCACTCGGGAGGCTGAGGCAGGAGGAGCTTTGTGAGTTCGAGGCCGGCTTGGGCTACAACGTGAGTGCAAGGCCGGCCTGAGCTACATAGTGCAACTCTGCCTCAAAAAACTAGGGCTGCAAAAACAAAAACAAAAACAAAAACAAAACAAAAAAACGTGACTAAGATACCAACCAGTACATAGCAATTGTATGAATCTTTCCATAGCAATATTAGTGTTTTTGCTAAAGCAATTTAATAACTATATGCTTGTTTCAACTCTTTCACCTACTTGAGTTTTGCGAATTAATAAGCATGCTGTAAGTCATCTTTTTAATGTGTACAATTCAGTGGTTTTAGTGTATCCACAAATTTGTTTACCCATCATTACAACCTAATTCCAGAACATTTGCATCACTTCCAAAAGAAAACTTGTCTCCATTAATAATCATTCCCCATTCCTCATCCTGCTCCTTCCAAGCCCTGGCAACCACTTGCCTACTTTTTGTTTCTGTGCATTTGCCTATCCAAGAGATCACACAAATGGAATTGTAGAGTATGTGATCATTTGTATAGTTTCTTTCACTAAGCAAAGTATTAAGGTTCCAACTTCTCCATGTCCTCACCAATCCTTGTTGTTATTTATTTTTTTATCATAGCCATCTTATTGGAAGTGGAGTAGTATCTTTGGGTTCTGATTTGCATTTCCTTAATGACTAATGAAGTTGAACTACTTTTCATGCATTTATTGGTTACTTGCCTATCCTCTTTGGAGAAAGGTCTATTCAAGTCCTTTGCATGAATTTTAAGTTGGGTAATTTATAGTTTTCTGCTGTTGTTGAGCTATGAGTTCTTTATTTACTCTGAATAATGAACTCTTATCAGATACATGACTTGCAAATACTGTCTCATTCTGTGAGCTATACTTTCACTTTCTTGATAATGTACTTTGAAGCATAAAAGGTATTTTTTTATGAAATCCATTTTATTTATTTTTCCTTGCTTTCTCATGCTTTTGGTGTCATATCTAAGAAATTATTGCCTAATTCTAGGTCAAAGATTTATACCTATGCTTTCTTCCATACATGAGTTTTTAATTATGCTACCTTGAAATCTTATACATACATTATTATAAACTATATCAAATTACTTCTAGGAAAAAGCAAGAGATTAGTAAATTATTATTTTTAGATGGTCATGCTCACTGGAAAGGATAACTATGTAGATTACTTTAATATTTGGGAATATCTATGATCAATAAACACAAAATTGAAAAATTTTAAATTCAAAATACAAAAGTACATTTTTTTAGTAGCTTGTGTTTTAATTGAATGACAGATGATATAAGCTGAGATTAATGGTCACCTTCTGTGGTTTATGTTGTATTCATCAAATATAAAGATAATAATTAGGACTATGCTAGAATCATTGCTTCCATATTATGAATTTTAAAAGTATGATAGGATCATATTATGAAGTACCATGTGTATAAAGTTACAGAGTTTGGACTTTGTAAAAAAATCCTTTAGAAGCATTTTGAGCAAAGGACTAATACAAGTTTATTGGTACAGTATTTTAGGAATGTTGGTACAGTATTTGGTGGAATGCCAAGTACAAAATGAATTAGGTATTAACAGGTGATATGGCTAAGGTAGGGGAAGAGAGAGACAGGGCCTTGATTAAGGAAAGGAAAACAATAGCTATTCTAAATCCTTTAAATTGGCTACCAATACATAATAGGTTTAATAAAATGTCCTTCAGAACAAAACTACTTTAACCCACTGCTCATGTGGCTTGATCATATGTAATTCAGCCACTGTAATGCTGCACCCCAAGCAAAAATATGCCCTTTGAAGATCTAAAGTTTTGTCTCTGGAATTACTTTAATCAGTCATACTAAGCAATTTAAAAGTCAGCCTTCCTGAAGCAAGCTGGGTTGAAGTTATTTAGTTCAGAACTAGAAGCTGCTGAGAGAAAGCCTAGAGATGTCACACCCCGTTTTCTTCAATACCCTGGAAACACAAATGGTGCTTGAAAAAATTGATTTATAACATCCAAACTCAGACTTCTTATAATTAGAAAAAGGACTCATTTGCTCCCTAAATAACAACCAGGTACTTCTTTCAAACACTGCCTATTATCAGAAACAAACTTTGAAGCTGCCAATTTGTGCTAGCAAAACGTTTTCAGCGTCCATTCTTCATATGTTCACTAAGAACTCACTATTGCAGGACCTAGAAACTTTTATGAGGTCTCACTGTATGCAGAGGCTGGTCTCAAACTCTTAGGCTCCAGTGATATTTCTACCTCAGCCTCCCACGTGTTGTGTCTACAGGTGTGCAAAACCACCCCTGACTAAGACCTGGCATCTTTAATAACCAGGTTCAGTAATTCCATCCAGTCATTTCATCTCAGTTCCTGGCCTCCACTTCTAAATCAGCCTGCATATGGCTCCTCATCTAATCTTCCAAAAATACCATTTAGATGATGGCATTCCCTCACTCAAAAATCTTCCAATTGGTTTCTGTTCACACAGCAAAGTCCAAACTCTTTAATCTTACACTAATGTCCTTCCACAGTATGGCCTTAACCTACTTTTTGAAATTTCCTTTCAGCGATTCATTGTCCCAAAGTCTCAGTTCTAGTCAAATGGCTCTTCCTGTTTCTCCAAACACTTCACTAATCCTTCAACTCTCACATGCTGTTCTCCACCCTCCTACCCTCCTCACATATCTTTGTTTTCCAAATCCTTCCAATCCATGGTGACCTGTAGGAAGCCTTCCTGGATCACTGGGCACATTCTAGTGCTATGTGTGTGCCTGACTGGTACACAACTTAACAGTGGCATTACATTCTCATTAAATTATTTTACACTTGTCACTGGATTTTCTAAAAGGTTAAATCTTTTCTTCATGATTAAATGGTAAGTTTCCCAGAGAGAGGTTTCTTCAGGATATCTCTCACAGTGCCCACCAAAATGCCTTCCATCTAGTAAGAAAAGTTTAGCACATATTTGCTAATTAAGAAAATGGACTTAAAAGGTTAAGAAAATTCTTGGCTGGAATAATTTTTAAGTGAGCATACGCTACCCACACTGGTTCCAGAAAAGATTTCAAGCAGCTTACCAAACACATAAAAATATGACAAGTTAGCAAGAATGACCTTGGAAATTTTTTTCCCACCTGATATAAAATGTAGTTTTAGGTCAGTGCCACAGCAGGCAGGCATGTTCGTTATCACTGAAAGCTCTAAAAGATTCATCATCACTGTTCTAGGCATGTGAAAGGTTGATAATGTTATATCCTTGAGGCCCTGAACTCATGAATTTCTCAGTTACATGTGTTACTACAGCCCTCAATTACCTACCAGAATGTGTCTCAGAAAAAGGGAAAAGCAGGAACAGAGGAAAATAGTTTAGGGTAATACTAAAGGGTCTCAGTGATTGTCTTGGTAAGCCATAGAGCCAACAGAGTACCACATCCTTCAGCTTCAAACACAGATAAGCAAAATCTTTGTCTTTCAAACTTTTTCAATATGTTCAGAGATTTAGAACCCAACAAGAAATCCCATAGTTTTTTTGGTGGGGAGGGACTTATGTTAATAAATGTGCTGGTCTTAGAACAAAAATGTTTTAGTAAAATTACTGCTGTCAACAAGTCAAAGTTGTATTTACAAAGCTGGAATAGGAATACAATCATCAGACAGAAACAGCAAAATAATGCACGTGTTTCTATCCTTAAAGAGACTAGGTGAAGCAAAATGGACTGTAATATTAATTTCTCTATTGCTCTCAAAATATCTAACTGCAGGCCTTAGTAGATAGCCAGTAGATCTGCCTGTATAATCTTTCCAGAACAGTATGACATATAAACTTGCTGGTGAGGTGATGTTTTTATATATTTTACCCACAGACAGTTGGAGCTTCTGCAGAAGGGATTTTGACAAGTGGTAGTGTTTTTCTACTACCATTTCCATAATCTTAAATGCTCCCAGGAACAAGAAGGCTCTGGTTTTGAAGTCTACTATTATACCATCTGTCATCTCTGAAGAATAACCTGTTCCTGCAATATGAGATAAAACATAAACGCAGCTTGCATTAAACAAAGACCCCATAAAAATGGATGTAATAAATGGGCCATGGTGGCTTAATGCTCATTGCAATTCAGGGTTTGATTATCAAGACAAGCCAAACACAGACAAAAAAGTAATAAGCGAGTGTGTTGGCTGACTGGGTTGTATATTAAAAAATAATAACCCTGGGCTACCATTTCAGACCCTGCTTAAAAAGTAATAAAACCAATGATTATACATTCATCAACCATTGTTAAAAAATAATAGAGGAGGTATTTGTCCTGGGGAAAAATATAAAAGGTACATCTCGTGACAGTTATCTAAATATGAATCCAGGGGTGATGCTGAGATTAGAAGTACACATGACAAGGTAGTCTAAAATGATACAACATTCCTGAATCTAGTGACCAGTATGTAGCTAGAAACTTTCCTTCACAGCCTTGTGGTTACACACAGCCAACTCAACGCAAGGAAGCTTTGAATTACATCTGTCGCAATAGTTTCGAAGTGTGTATTCCCGAACATACCAGCAACTCTGGAAGAAGACGGCACCCAGGAATGTCCCAGGTCCATCTGTGGGAGTATATGGCAGCTGGCACTAGCAGGAATTTCAAATGGAAGCAGAAAACAGACAGGTCCTGATAAGGATTTGGGAGAATCATTTGTTTTATAATCTGCTAGCCTGCTGAACTCTAAGGCCTTTCCTACCTTGACCTTTGTGGTTTCCATTATCCCTGGTGCTTTTTCAACACAATGGCAGGTCTATTTCCAAATCCCTCCTAAACTGAACCCTGCTGTCACCCAGGCCCTGGTTCCATAAATGAGCCTGGTCATCCTGGTTCCATAAATGAGCCTGGTGATATTCTGCCGAGTCCTCATCCTAACTCACAGATTCTAATCTTGTATAATCAACAGGTACGAATACCTTTTTTCAAGAACTTTGATCTCACACTTCAAGATGATGCACTGAAGAAACTAAAAACAGACAGAGTTCAAGACCACCTGGTAATCTCTAAAAGTCCAGAGAACACTTAAGTAGATCAAAATGATTGCTGTTTTACAATAAAGTGACTTTTAAAAAAAAGAAATGCTTTCTTCTAGGTACAGTCCCATAATAGAATAATGTTTCACCAATATGAAGTCTCAGAACCATTCAAGTAAAAACAAAAAGGCACTATAATATAACTGCTCATTCTCAGTGATGGCTAGAGGGATGTTCACTGAGCTATTTTACATACTTCTATGAATAGAAAAATTTTATACGCAAAATTCACTTAAAACCACCAAACGAAGTATAGCCTCCCTGTGTGCCAGCAGAGGCCCTCTTGGCGAGGAGAAAGAGCAAGGAAGCCACCTCTGCCTCCTGCCGATCCCCTCCACCCATAAGCAACCAGACACGACACAGGCTGAGATGATAATAACCTGAAGTACAGAAGCAACCTGCCATTTATGTTGTTTGATCGACTTTGCAGGCCTGGGGCCAATGGTCTGGGCAACAATTTAGAAGATAGCAATGTGTAATATGGTGAGGACAGTGGATTTCCTTTTGTCCTACTATTGTTTTATTTTGTTTCATTTTACTGTTCTATTTTACTCCTTTTAAAATAAAATAAAACACCAAACATGTACTTTCAAAGGGTCAATTTAATGGTAAGTACATTATATCTTAATAAGCTTTCTAGAGGGGAGATGGGAGAAACTGAGACATCTAGAGAATCATGGTTATTTGTGCAAAACCAAATAGGATATCCATGAAAAAATGTAAAAATTGGGATAAAATCTAAAGTAGCATTTTATTCTCTTCAAATATTTCATTAAAGAGAGTAAATAATTACATAATTCTTTTGTTCTTATGGTTTAAGAAGGAAAAAATATAAAGACCTACCGATGCAGAGTTCAAAAGAGAGTGAACAGCTTTTGGTGACTTTACACAAATAGATATGGGTCTTCTTTAGCTCATTTATCCTTCGATAGCTGGGTATTATCTCCAAAGAAAACAAAATAAAATGACAGCTTCATGAATAAACTCCTACTTGAACATACAAGAGATGGAACATACAAGAGAAGGAAAATAAGAGAATGCTGGATGGTAGAAGAAGGGAAGATAGGTTTTTTTATTTTTATACAGTGGTTAGGATATGCAAGGATGTGTCGTGTTTAAGACAAGTAAGAGAAATGATTCCATTCAAGTGATAAAACATGGCTTAAAAGCTAAAATACCTTAGTAATTCAGGGGGAAATATTGTTTTTTTTCTCACGTGAAAAAATAAAAAGGCACCTAAACCCTCCAGAATAGGGAGAGAAAGCACAAGAAAGTCATTATCTGAATAAAAACAGGTGAAACAGTGATTCAGCTCTGAGTAATTGTGGAATATAAAAAAGAGCATCCACTCGATCTTAATGTTTTGCACATCATCCTTAAAGAACCACAAGCCGAGTTAACAGATTTCTTTCTCTAGTTTCCACTATTTAGAATAAGTCTAAAGACAAAGCACAGCAGCATTCATTCTAATAACACCAGGATGTAAGCATCAAATTCTGATCATGTGAAAGGGGGGACAGACCAGATGGATTTGGGAGTTACAGTGAGGAACTTGAGAATAATTAAGGGCACTAAGTGACATCAGTCTTTCAGCTTACACCCTAGGCTACTGATAGCGAACCTTTTAGAGCTTTCAATGGCACAAGTGGCCTACTAGAACACGCATGCCCTAGGTTCGCCACCGCCGCTCTAGATAGTCCACACTGTCAAAAGCTGATTGAACAAGAAGGTGGCACAGGATTATGAGAGGCAAAAATACAGTAAGTGTGTTGAATCTTTATCTTTTACGCAGAGATGTCTAAGAGCAAGGAGTGAAGAAAGAACAATGCAAATTTAGAGGTATAACTCGCCGGACAGCAGCACTGTTTAGGAATGTTACTTCTAGCATGCAGAACAATTGGGGCAGGGTGTTTTGTTTTTACACAACATGATTTGATACTGTTTGATTTTTTTTTTAGTACTGGGGATCAAACTCATGACCTCACGCTTGTCAGGCAGGTGCTTGTACTGCCCCTGTTTGATTTTTTTAAATCCCCAGCCCCTGTTTGATTTTTTTAAAACATCATAAGTGCAATGCTTTCATCATATTTTTTTGATTTTCTGAGATCACAGAATCAAAACAAAATAATTGCATAAAAAATAAATACACTGAAGACTCTTTGACATCAAAAGCATGAACCCACTAGATATGGCAATTTCCAACTTTAATCCAGATGTTTAAATGCCAAATCAACTGGCATTCAGATGATATTAGATCTTTGCTTCAAAGCTAGAAAATAAACTGAACACAGGCTAACAGACTTAAGGAAGCTCAACTCAGCTTTTCTCTTTTTTTTTCTTTTCCTCTATTTTTAATTTTAATTTTAATTTTTTTGAGACAGCATCTCACTATGTGGTTCAGGCTGGCCTTGAACTCACTATGTAGTCCAGCATGCCTTTGAACTTGCTGTGAACCTCCTGCCTCAGCCTCTCAAGTGCTAGGATTACAGGCGTGCACCACCATACCCAGCTCTCCTCTCTTTTCTTGCTAAGATATATTTCCAGCTGAAAAAAAAAAAAAAAGCATGTCCTGGCCTTGAGAATAACAGATCTATTCCACGTTTTCAAATAGAATGAGGATAATCATTTGTTTTGTTTTGTTTTTATTGTTTGTGATATTGAGAACTGAACCCAAGTCTATCACTTTCCTTTTTTATTTTGTATTTCGAGACAGGGTCTCACTAAGTCACACTGTTACCTAGGCTGGGTTTGAACTTGTGTTCCTCCTGCTTCAGCCTCCCAGAGTGCTGGGATTATCATTTCTTAACAGCAAATTGGTTAACACCAATTTTTAAATTCTTAATTTGAATATACAAGGTGCACTGATTAAGGTATAGAAAAAGAACTCTCGATAAAGTTATTTAACAGTATTTCCAGGATATAAATGGAGAATCTCTTACAAGAAATAGTGCAAACCATATTCATATGATTGTTAACTAAGATTGGCACATGCTAGTGTGTGTCCTGAAATTTTAGCAACATCCATTTTGTCAGTCATTAACAAGAATTACTTTAAGCATACACATATTAAAGTTTTCTTACTTTAGCTTATGCTGTATATAAGAAAAGCAGGAACAGTATCAAATGTGGACAGTTAGACATTTTGAACATTTTGCCCCTTCTCTACATTCTCTTAGGAAAATTTTTTATTATTTTGCTTGGCTACGTAGAGCTAAGTAATCCTAGGAGACAGCTACCATTTTCCCTTGGAAGTCTTTCTTACTCTACCCAGGAGGAAATTTGGGCATTATTAATTCCTAACTCCTACACATTCTCCTTGGGGGCTCGTTAAAATGGAAAATTCTGAGTGTGGAAAGGAAGAGGCTGCAGTCTGAAGTTTATGTTTACAGGAAAATTGGTTCTACACTGATCAGTGACTTGGCTACTGTTATAATGATGTGGACAGTAAACGTACTAGACTGGATATAGTAACTTTGTCAGTGTACACATTATACTAAACATAATAACTTGGATAATAACTTGGATACTATACTGGATATAGTAACTTGGTCAGTGTACACATTATACTAAATATAATAACTTGGATAATAATTTGGACAGAGCCAATATGGAAGCAGTCCTTTGAAATGAGAAAAACCTCTGCTTTTTAGGAGTGACAAATCAGAGGAGATGCTATTTTAAGTATGCTGGGAACCACTTAAAAACAATGGTACACTACTTACAAGTGACCCTGCAGAATTGTAATAGATGACACCTCAATATGCTTTCCTTACTATGGGAATTTGAAAGCAATAAAAGAGCATTAAATTTAAAATAAAAAAACTTTCCGAAAGCTGAGAAGAGCTGTACACAATTCTTATCAGGAAAATTGTTAATATCCTTAGGAAGAGAAATGGAGGAACATTTTCCTGTCCCCTAATATCTGACCCCCCAAATCAGACAACTCACAATATTAAGCACAGTAATCCCTTCTTACGCACTGGGAATATGTTCCAAGACTCCCAGAAGATGTTTGAAACACAGCCCTCTAATCTCTCCTTCTCCCTCTCTCTATACATATATCTTACAGATAAGTATCTCATTACATACCTATCTTTTTACATAGACCTGTATGAAATTTTCTTATACATGCATATCTATAGTAATTACATTTAATGTATAAATTAGGTCCAATTAGAGATTTACAATCTTAACTAAAATTATTACCATAATATATATGTATATATACATACATTTTATATGAATGTGGTCTCTTTCTCAAAAAAAGTCTTATCATACTTTCACCATTTCATTTAAATTAAAAGAAGCATTTTAGCCAGGTGTAGTGGCACAGGCCTGTAATCCCAGCACTTAGGAGGCTGAGGCAGGAGTATCACCGGTGAATTCCAGGTCAGCCTGGGCTACAAAGGGAGTTCAAGTCCAGCCTGAACTGCATAGCAAAATTCTGTCTCAGAAAGATAGAAGGAGGAGGAGGAGGAGAAGCAGGAAGAGGAGGAGGAGTAGAAGGAGAAGCAGAAGCAGAAGGAGAAGGAGAAGAAGCAGCAGCAGCAGAAGCAGAAGCAGAAGCTACTGCTGCTGCTGCTGCTGCTGCACTTTACAGCCTCTCCTTGGTATACCTGAATTGCCATGATCCCTACTTTTGGACACTGGGACTATCATTAAGATAGGAGTCATCTGAACACAGGCACTGTGACACAATGACAGCTGGTCTAATCGCTGGGATGGCTACCTTGTAACTAATGGACAATGTGGATATACTGAAGAAAGGGACAATTTACATCACAGGGAGGATAAAGCAGGATACCCTATGATGCTCTACCACACTACACAGATGATACATTTTATGAATTTTTTTTCTGGAATTTTCCATTTAATATTTTGGACCCCTGTTGACTACTGTTGAAACTGTGGAAGGCAAGACCATGGATAAAGGGAGACGACCACATGTGAATAAAGGCCAGAGATTTTATTAATCAAAATCATGTAACGGGAAACAATAAAATTTTTTTTCTTCTCCACTTGACAGAAGTCAAGTAAAGTTAAAATCCAGAAATAGTGAGAGTACCATTACAAAAATACTATATCCTGGAAGTTCAAATTGATTGACATGTCCAAAACACAAGTTGACAGAATGAATTTAAATTATGGCATATTCCATCATTGCAATACTACACAGCTCTGAAAAGAAATTTGCAGAAGTTTTTATAGACATGGAGATTTGATTATGGAAAACCATAACAAAATGTAAGCACAGAGTAACTATCTTACACTGTGAATTATACAAACCATATGCACCTGTGTGTGTGTGTGTGTGTGTGTGTGGTACTGGATATCAAATTCCAGCCTTCTGGCATGCTATGCACATGTGCTACCATTGAGCTACACCACCAACTCACATTACAGACTTTCTATATTCAATAAGAACTTTTAAGGTTACTATTAGAACAAAGCAGATTCCTTTAAACCTTAATTCTTATAGATTTTGCTAACTTTGGCAGAAAGTTGGCCTTGAATCGCAAAATGATTTCCTTTTTGTGAAATACAAAGGCTCTCAAATAAATCATCAAAATCACTTTATTTTTAGACCTTGTATTATAAAATAAGAGCTCCACTAAGTATGCTTTAAAGGCCACTTGATATTTTTAATTTCTGTATTTATTTTACCTTAAATATTATAAAGTCAGTTAAGTGCAAAATGCTGAAGTATTTCTAAGTGACTAATTGCCAATTGCACACTTAGAACACTATCCACCAAAAATGAGGGGAGATATAATTGATCTTTTGGCCCGATGATTGTACTGTGTTTCCCAACTATTTATTAGCAAAACAAGTAGAACCTTCAGACCAGCAAGTTGAATACAAAAACAAACCTCTTCCTGATTTAGTGACTCTGAGTCAATCAGTTAACTTCACTGTGCCTGTTTCCTCATCAGTCAAGTGAGGTAGCATTATCCATCTCAATGACTGATGTGAAAATTACTCAGCATGTATAAAAATCTTAGAACAGACAATATGGCGGAACAGTAAGCAGCAGAGTAAACAGCCTCCCTGAGAGATACCATCCAGATGCCGGAATATAGCAACATGGGGAAAACAAGAAGGAAGGAAGTAGGTCCTCTGGACCCAGGAAGAATCTAAAGCGAGAATTGAAGCCCACAGAAAGAGTAAAAAGAAACACTTAAACAAAGAAGGTGGTAACTGGCGGTGCCTCTGCCTGGAGCCAGACCCACTGCGTGAGACGACCTGCTGGAACCTGGAGACACACGATCAAGGTGCCATGGCAGTGGTGACCCCGGAGGCCTCTGCCAAGAGAGGCAGCATTGGAGGAGAGTAGCAGTAGATGAGGGAGCAGACCTGGAGAACTGAACTGGCTGATGGTGAGTGTGCAGAGGTCTTCACCCTCCCACCAGAGAAAGAGATTGGATGGGAGACATCTTGGAATTGGGCTGGGGACTCCTAGCTGGGTGCAGACCCGTGGAGGTTGCTCCAACTGAGCCAGGCACATTCTGGGGGCCACCTCGGAGGGTCCCTGTGGGTGACCAGCTCGGTCTGGAGATGGCAGCTCCATGCTCCAGAGGTGGTGGTAGAGAGTCTGCGGGTGACCAGCCCACCAGCCCAGGATCGTGGGTGGTGGCCTGCCCCTGTGCTCATTGTACCAGCCATAGGGGAGCCAAGGTGGGCTGGGGAAAGGCAAAGGATAGCGCTGTAACAGCGCCCCCAATGGCAACCATCAGATATCCATAATCAGCACCGGCTATGAGAACCAGTCTCATTTCAGAGAAATTGCGGCCAAAGCAAAGAATGCCTGGGTCCCCAGTACCCCTTTGCCCAGAAGAACCCAGGAATACGTCAAGACAAAGATGCAAAATGCAGTCTCTGGCCTCCAATTCAAACAGAGTAAGTCTAGGAGATGCAGATGCAGAAGAGATTGGGAGTCCCACAACTGAAGTTTCTGAGGTGATGGCAACTGAAGTAAAGAAACAACTTCATGAGGCTATAAAAGAAATTAGAACAGAAATACTAACTCAACTAAAAGAAGAAATGAAAAACATAATAAAAGAACTGCTAGGCAACTCTAAAGGAGAAATAGATGAAAAAATGGAGCATAGGAAAACAAGGGAAACCTTGAATGAACAATACAAAAAAGATTTAGAATACATGAAACAGATTCAAAGAGATAACCAGGAAATCAAAAACTCCAATGAAAGTTGGCAAAACTACTTGAAAGAAACTAAAGATAGACTTTCAAACCTTGAAGACAGGTTTGCAGCTTATGGTTGTGAAAGGAAAGATCTCTTAAAAATAACAAGGAACCTGGAAGTAACAATACAATGGCTGCAAGACAACCCAAAGAAACATAACTTAAGAATAAAAGGTGTGAGTGAAAAAGCAGGGGTCAATACAAATCAAATTAAAAGCTTATTTACAGAAATAATTTTAGAAAACTTCCCACGCATGGTAAAAGGAAGTGACTTTCAGATAAGTGAAGTATATAGAACTCCAGCTAGCCATAACCAAAATAAATCTACATCCAGACATATAATAATCAAGATCCCAGAAATTCAACAGAAAAACAGAATATTAAAAGCTGTGAGAGAAAATAAACAGATCACCTACAAAGGAAAACCCATCAGAATCACAACAGACTTCTCAACACAAACCATCAGGTCAAGAAGAGCTTGGAGTGAAGTATTTCAAATCCTGAAAGAAAACAACTTCCAACCCAGATTGATGTACCCTGCAAAACTATCTTTCAAAATTAACAGAGAAACAATATACTTCCATGACAAGGAACAACTGAAGGAATTTATGACCACCAACCCTACAAAGAATACTGAAGGACATTTTAGAGAGAGATAAAAAAGACCACAGCTCCAGAAACAGTGGCAGAGGGATATCACTGAGCAGGGCAGACAATTGAGTAGAGAGGAAAAGTGGGCAGCCAACTGCAGGAAAGTGGCATGGTGGAGACGAGGCAGTACATGTTGGCCTTAACCATTAATGTAGAGGGCCTCAATCCACCAATGGAAAGAAACACAGGCAGAGTAGATCAGGAGACAGGATCCATCAACATGCTTTATACAAGAAACACATTAAACTCGAAAGGGGGTTCATAGACTGAAAGTCAAAGGAAAGAGAACAACGCTGTATGTGACAGGGAACCAGAAAGAAGAGGGGGTAGCTTACTCATTAGCTACATAGTGGACAAGAAAGATATGGCATTTTTATCCAATGGAAAGCTACTCAGCTATAAAGAAAAATAACTTCAAGCCTCTTGTAAATAAATGGATACAACTTAAGATCAGGTTCATGGATGAAATGGCCCAGAGCCACATGGGTGAGCATCACATTATCTACCTTGTACAAAAAAGCTAAAGGAGTTAGTAGAATTCAAAATACACAATACATACTGTAAAAATGAAAAGGGAGGAAGTGTCTAAAAAGGGAAGGCAGTGGCCATTGTTAATCTATCATCGGGATTTGAGTCCTGTATTGTTTTCATTGAGCTGTTTAGTTTGGTCTTTTTCTATTTTGGCTTGCCTAATTTTATTATATTTGATGGCATAGACAGCTATTTCAAAGATAACAAAACACATTATGCTAGCCATTATTGATATCTGATCACCTTGTTTTGAAACCCAATATTGCTTTCATTGTTTTGTTTTGAGTGATTTTATCCTATTTTGGTTTGTTAGATTGTATTATGACTGATGATATAAGCAACTGCTTAGAAGATAATATGAGGCATTATAGTAATTAATGTTGTTTTACTATGTATTGTTTCCATTGTTTTGCTTTTAATTGGTTTTATTCTGTACTATTTAGTTTGATTATATTATGCCTAATGGTATGGACAGTTATTTTGAAGATAACAAGAGATATTACAAGGGGAAAGGAGGGAAGAAGGAAGGGAAAAGGAAAAAGACATAAATCTGTATATAGGTATACATAAGATAGTTAAAATGACTATACTACTAAATGCATTAGTTATTGAAAAAGAACAGTTAATACTCATATGATTAGATCAATTTTACACGTCTATATCTGTTAATCTAAACAACCCCTTTGAAGGTAACGATATACAATATTACAGCCACTATCAAATTTCAATCATCTCACTTTGCAAAGCTATAATGTTATTGTATTGGATTTATTGTTGTTGCCTCTTTTGCTTTTTGTTTTTCTTTTCTGTGTCCATTTTCTCTTAAATAAAAAAATAAAATAAAATCAAAATCAAAATCTTAGAGCATTGCTTGGCAAGTGGTATCTTAATAAATGTTAGTTTTTGTAATTTTTTTTTTTCGGCACCAGGGATCGAACTCACAGCCTCGCTACTGCCAGGCAGGCGCTTAGGCTGCTGAGCCGAACTCCCAACCCTAGTTTTTTGAGGCAGGGTCGCACTATGTAGCTCAGGCTGGTCTTGTGCTCACGTTGTAGCCCAAGTCGGCCTTGAACTCACAACACTCCGCCTACCTCAGCCTCCCGAGTGCTGGGATTAAAGGCGTGCACCACCACGCCCAGCAGTTTTTATAATTGTTACTATTGCCACTACTACTAAAAATTATTATCAGTAGTAATATGTGTGAGAGGATAAGTAGTAGCACTAATATGGCTAAAACATAAGTAAAGCAACTAGAAAAAGCAACTTGAAAGTAATTTTGCCTAAAAATAGAGACTTAGAATAGCTTTTAGTATTAAGGATTTATACTCCATTGATGTTGGTTTAGGAGCAAAAAAACCTAGCTATTACTTGGGTGCTAGAAAATATGCCCTGAGTATTTGAATAAAATAAAAAAAATTCTCTGAGTCAGTTGCTCACTTAGATTTGAGATGGGTTATATATTTTGGAACTCAGAAAAAAACGAAAGGTCAGGAGAACCACTTGTACATTCTGAAGTTCAGATTGCCAGACTTGGATACAGTGCCAAATTTCTTGCATAAATTAGATTTAACCATCTTGGATCTTTCTGTGAAATAATTTGCTTTGGAAACTCGATTTTAATCAGTCCAAAGTGGTAGATAGTAAATTTTTTTTTGCCCTCTCTTTTATATTCCTTCTCTAAAGACTAGGAAGTTCCTGAACCTCTAAATAACAAATGAATCCTCTTTCAAAACTTTCCCAGGGAAGTTACTGTGGTAGTCAATAGCATATCCTAAAACAAAACTCTCAAAGTTTGTGTTAAAGATCAGGGCTGGCTGAATGCGATGCCAGCTGTGGCCGCCTCCTGTTCCCCTGCCTTAGTCCCTGATTCCTATGGGGTGATGCTGGAGAGAAGGCGGTGCTGGGAACTGTCCTGACAAGGAAGGCCGTTCTCAGTGGTGCCCCCTGCACCAACTCTAACTTCCCTTTAAGGAGATTTAAAGAAAGATGGGAGAGAAAAAGCAGCTTTCAAGATGTACTTTCCCAAGCATGAAAAACAGAAAGTATAAACAGGGCTTCTCTGGGAACCCAAGACAAAGTAAGGCAAGAAGTTGGAGAGAAGATTTTCATTTCTTTACGACCAATGGGAAATGCAGTCCCTATACACCCGTTGTATGAGAAAACCAACAGCCATCATGTGGGCAAAGAAGCAGAAGTTCTGTGATGAACCATAGCTCTGGACACCACATCCTGGGGTTCATTATGGGGTCACTCTTTGGGGAAAAGGACTGTATAAACTTGCAATGAAGCCCCTGGGATTTGGAGTTAAACTCACTGGTTCAAATTAAAGTTTCAAATCAAAGGAAAAATCAATGATTTTTTTCTACCTCACTGGTGAAGTATTCTCTCATTCTGCTCTGCCTCTTCCTCCTCTGTTCAGTCTCTAAACTTTAAAGCAGCATTCCTTAACCACCTGGTGAAAAACACCAGGTGGTGTTCTCATATCCAAACCACAGCCAACATCGACTGGTGTGAAGCACAATTTAAAAAAATTACCAGACAATGAAACCAGAAAGCTTACAAGATACAAGTGATCATTTGCCCTAAGTACTATCAAAGCTTCTAATGCTTACTGTCAATTTCTGTTTCTATGACATTGGAGACAGTAGCAGACAGGCTGTGAGTCCTACTGGAGAATGTGTACCCACTTATACACTTTTCTTCTACCTAAGGCATCCAAAATTTATGCTGATGAATTTCCAATTTAAATCTTCTACCTTGCTGGGCACACATGTATAATCCAAGATATTATAAATATTTAATATAATCCAAGATATTAAATCTTCTACCTCACTTGGCACACATGTATAATCCAAGTAGGCTGAGGTGGAGGGATCGCGTGAGACCAGGAGTTCCAGATCAATCTAGCAGCATAGCAAGAAATCATCTCAACACACATGCGCGCACATACACACATGCACGCTAAAGCTCCCATCTTGACCTTCCCTAGGATACAGACTTGGTAGCCAGCTGCCTGACTGACCACCACTTCTGGATGGTTCAGAGTCATTTCAAGTTAGGAAGTGCAGACAAAACTAGTAATGTTGGCCTGACTCCCAAACCTGTTCTCTCTAGTTCCCTACCTATCAGATGAAGGAGAGACAGAGCCAGGGCCCCTTCCTTCCTGGGCTTCAGGTCCTCTCTCCGTTAGTTTCTTTCCACTTCACCAGCAATTTCTGTCTGCTCCCCGCTCCCAACATACAAGAAATCTGTCTACTTGTCCTCCTGCCAACCTCCTTCCACTTCCACTATATCAGGGAAAATCATCCTGTGGTTCTCTCGTCTTTCCCTCTTGCCTATATGTAATCAACTCCCCACAAAGCAATAAACGTGAAATTTTAAAATGTGAACTAGATCCCATGATGTCCCTACTTAAGCTCTCCTGTGGTTTTTCACTGCTGAATAAAATCAAACTATTACCATGGCAGTCAAGAGACCGCTGGCCAGGCCTCTGCCTACCTCTCATGGATAACCCTTTTCCAGCCGCACAGACCCTCACTCACTCTGTTCCTAGCATACACAAAGCACCTCTCTGCCTTAGGATCTTTGTGTCTCTTGTTCCCTTCACCTGTAGCATTTGTTCTCAAGGTCTTTGGGTGGCCGGCTCCTTTCTTGCATTCATATTTAAACCTCCTTCAGTTTCCCCAGACAACTCCAAAGACACCCATCCACACAACAGTCCTTCTTTATAGAATGCTGGTCAACATTCTTCATGGCCTCGATCACTATTTGAAATATCTTCTATCTTGTCTTCGAGGACCAATATGGTTCTCACCATTTTGCTTTACTCTGATTGTTATAATTTTTCTCTTTTTTTTTTCCTTTATTTTGTATTCTGTTTTTATTGATTTTGCTTTGTTTTGTTTTTGGTTCAATTCTACCACATCTGTTAGAATGGTCAGCTAATCTGAAGACAGCAAGGTATGTTATAGTAGCTATTGTACTCACATTATCGGTCTTCGAGGTTCTGTACCAGTCCTACTGCTTTGTTTTGATTGACTTTATTCTGTTATGTTCTGTTATATTTTACTATCTTTAAAATAAAAAAAAATTTTAAAAAAAGAAATTTTTTGTTTGTTTGTTTCTTATTTGCTTATCAGTCTCTACCTCTGTCCAACCCCAACAGAGTTTCAAATGCCAGAAAACACTGGCCCCTGCCTAGAGCCCAGCACTTGAACAGGGCCTGGATCATACTAGATTCTCAAAAAACAACTTTCGATGAATTAATAAATGAATGGCTCCAATAAATGCATTTAGTAACCACATTGTCTCAGTGCTTCTATTTTTTTCATCAGTAAAAACAGAAATGCCAATACTTGCCCATCTGTTGTCTGAGAATTCATTCTTTTATAAACAAGGTAATACATATAAAGCACTTGGCACAAAGTGCTTTCTAAAGTAGTTCCTGTGCAATGGGTACAAGCAGACACTGAAATATGTTAAATTTATATACAGCACACATGAGATACTTCCTTGGCTCTCTCAGCAGAGCTAGAAAGCTACTTCCAGAGAAGCGAATGTTCTTCACTTTTTCAGGCAAGGGCCACCAAAATATGGATACCAATGTGAATATGCATTCATGTGTACACAAAGGCTTGTAGGTGCTGGGGAAACTCAGTATGTACTCCCATTTCTGCATTTTTCCACTAAAATACCAATCTGGGTTTGCAGCTATCTGGACATAACCTGGAGTTTCATGTTTAGAAGGTGATGAACAAACATTTTTCTCAAATATGCTGTATGAAATATAAATCCAGTTTTAGGATCTTTTCCAAAGGAAAGAGATGATAAGCAGCTATGGTCTTTGGTGGAACATCTTAACTATACTAAAAGAAGTAAAGAAAATAGAATGCATGTTTTCTCTGATTAGTTTCCTCATTTCATCCTTTCATAAAATTTCCATTGAGTGTGTTAACATCACATTACTATAGCTAAATCAAGAGTAATGAATTTCACTCTGTAGCATTATCATATACCAATGTTTTTCCTCCTTAACCCTCCTGATCCTGCTAATCTAAAAGAGTGTATCTTAGGGGCTGGGAATTTAGCTCAGTGGTGTAAGCGCCTGCCTGGCAAGCATGAGGTCATGAGTTTGACCCCCAGTATCCTCCCCCAGAAGTATATCTCACCAAGGTCAACTTACTTGATTCACTCTTAAAGTGACCTATTTATCTTCTATTCTATGATGTGTTTTTATTATGTTTTGTAAATCTGTACTTATGACCAATTTTAATTGAATGTACAGTGAATTAGATGCAATTAGAAAACCCTTACTGATGTGGCTCCTAAGAAAACACCAAAGTTACTAGACATAGGAAGATGATCACAACTCAGATTCCTGGAAGTGTTGAGGATCTTCCTAATACTCCCTTTTTTAAGAGGGAGTTAGAAGAGCACACAAAAAAATAGGCACAAATAAGTGCAAGTTGGGGTTTTTTCAGGTATTAAGAAATGAAGATGGTAAATTATGAGCATGTGTAAAAATTGTTACTACAGAAATTGTGATTTCAACAAAGTGTGTTTCAGTCTTCCACTTCTGGAGTTTCAACATGATTGATTCAACAGACCAAACAGCCAGTCACAGACCCTTCTTGTCTTCAATCTTCAGGTACATCAGACGGGGAAATACTGACTCCATAGCTTTGTGGAAGGGCAGAACTTGGCATGTTAAATCAAAAACTATTTATGAAATTTTAAGACGGGTATAATGCAGTAGAATGGTTACCAAATGGGTGGACTGCAGGGAGAATGAAGAAGAGACTACCCAAACTTTTCCACTGCCAATTTTTAGTTCTCTGAAAATAAAAATGTCTATATTATTGCATCAATTTATCACTGACTTCATTTTCCTAAGAATTTTTTAAAAAGCAGCCTATTTTAATCCTAAATTCTTTGTGGCTTAGTGACAGAAAGAATTTGTTCTTGTTCAATGGATTTTTTCCATAAGGTCAGATGGGCTAAACAGTTCAGTATTACAGTAAAGTATTATTCAAGGGTTAATTATCCAATCTAGGGATTGTTCTGACTGTAAATTATCTTTCTTCTCTGCTCCTTTAGTTCTTGCTTAAGTCTATTTTGTAGCTTAAAAATGACTTTCCCCTGACATTTCTTCCCCCAAATTAAAATTCCTTTCTTTTCACCGCTGTCTGATTTAAACTAAGTCAAAAGAAAAAACAATCTGATTAAATTAACTCATTTATAAACTCTTTCCAGGACATTACATTTTGAAATAGAATGTCATTATGGCTTGTGTCCAGATTCCCTCTAAAGCCTCATTTTGTCATAAGTGGGGCTTTTCAGAAGTGGCGGGATCTAGAGTATATGATGCTGGGATTAAGCGTGTGATGCTGACATCAAGGGTGTGTGATTACTAAATTAGTCTGCTGATTGGTTTGGCATAGTTCTAGGAGTAGACAATGGGATGAGACAGAAAAGAGAGTCCCTTGTTGCTTGCTGTCACTTGCTGCATGCTGCTTTTGCTGCCTTTTGCCTGCCATGAACTGTTTCCCCTCCATGATGACTCTCTGCCATGCCACTTGTCTTGGAACCAGTTGATTACGGGCTGAAACCTCTACAAGCTGTAAGCCAAAATAAACCTTTCCTCCTTTAACTTTGGGTGTCAGGTATTTTGTCTCAGCGACAAGAAAAGTAACTAAGATGGATGTTGGTTAGCCCAACCCAATCTCTGATAACTACAGCTTCATGAAACATAGCAAGGGGAAATGAAGAAAGGATATTTTCAAGTTGCAAAATCACGCTCTAAGATACAATGGCCTCCATCACATTTCATGACCATTACTAGAACAAACAATGACTAGCATTGGTTTTTGAAAGGCTGATGTGAATGTTCCAATCAGGATCTTGTTTCTCATGTTTTAACTTGATTTAAAAATATTAATAAGGGAAGTGAGTCGAAGAACTGATGCTCTTTAGGTACTTTCCATACTTTAGGCAGTTGACACTGGTTATCTCATTTAATCTGCTTATTTGTTTCCCTAACTCTACAGAGCAGTTATAACTATTATCCTATGATAAAGAAGGAGAATCTGAAGCTAGGAACATTAAAGTTTGTAGCGAAATTTGCATAGCTGGTAAGAGGCAGAGACAAAATCTGAACACAAAACCTATATTCTTTTCATATGTGTGGCAGCCTTATAATTTCAAAACAAAACTATTTATTAAGTGGCTACTAGGTATAAAATAGCACACCAAAATGTGCTATTTCAAAATAAGCAAGTGCTGTCAAACAAATAAAGATCTGATTCTTGGTTTTGCCTTTATGAGCTGTGTGCCTTTGGGCAAGTTGCTTAAATTCCCTAGTCATCTTTAAAATGGGGTCAATATAATTCCCATAGAGTTTTTGTTAAGATGAAATACTATAATATCTGTAAAATTAATAATACTGAGTGCTTAGTTTGTGTCAAGGGCTGTTCTAACCTCTTTTTCTGTATGAACACCTCCACTTCTTTCAACATTGCTATGAGACACTTGCTATTTATATACCAGGGAACAGGCACAAAGAGGTAAGGACACGTGTCTAGGGCCACAGCGAATAAGAGGCAATATGGGAATGTGAACCCAGAAAACCTACAACTCTTAACTACAATACTATCCTGCCTCTCACTGCCTGATACGTAGTGAAGACAGAAAGTGGTAGTTGAAAAATATTTTCTTTCTCTTGTAAGTACAAGGAATATAACTAAAACAAGTATCTGAGTCTCTAAAATGCAAGGAAGGTTATGCCTCAAAAATGAGATACTTTCAGTTTATTAAGGAATCTCTATAATGATTTCCATAGTGGTTATACTAGTTTACATTCTCACCAGCAATACAGAAGAGTTCTTTTAAGTGAAGTAAGGCACACAAGCTTTACTACCCCATGGTTTCTCTTATATGGGAAGCTTAAAAAATATTTTTAAAGGGCAAAATAGAAGATAGATAAACAAAAAGTGGGGAGATATTTTACAAATGGATGGGGAAATGAGATGGAGGGAGGGAGAAAGAGAGGAGGGAAAGGGGATGGGAAAAAAGAATTGAAAGAAAAAATTATGAAAACTGCTTCTGCAAATGGAAAAGGGACAAAGAATTAGAAGGATCAAAAGAGACTGGAGCGGTAGGGGATGGGAAAAAAAGAAGTAAGATGTGTTAATGCATGTGTATCACTACCCATGATAAATGTAATCATTACACACTGCAAATGCGTACTAATAGGAAAAAAAGGTAAGACACTTCAAAACAGCAATCTCTCAAAAAGAGCAAAAGTCTTCATAGCATGTAGGATGAACCTTTAAAATTAGACATCATTTTGTCAGAAAGTGATGAAGAAAATGGTCCTTCAGGTAGAAAGAATCAAAAAGCATAGCTGTGCTTGACTGAAGCGAAAGTTTTGAACACAAAAAGGAATTGGACCATGCAGGTCATGAAGAGTCTTGAATGCCAATGTAGAGGAATCTGAAAGAAATTCAAAAGGCCATGGATGGGTCATAGAATATTTTTGCTTAGGGCTACCAGGTAATGAAGGCCAACCTGTAGACAAGTTGATTAATAGGGCAGTTGTATGTGATGTGTACACCTGTCTCTACATCCTGTTAAATATGTATTTATGTCTAATGGATTCCTTTCTGCCCTTCATTCAGTCTGCTTTCAAAAATTAAAACTTCCTTGTACACAACACAAAAGGACCTTTAATGCTACATTGGAAGAATCTGAAGGTAATGCTAAAGGATGTTTTCATACAGATGAACCACACAATCAAGGTCAAGCTGTAGAAAATTAATTTGGCAGCAGTATGTAGAAGATACTAGAAAGAAACATGAGTGATATTGATAACAGTGGTTCATATGTACAAATGACCCAGTTTACAATTCTAATTGCTTTCCTTATATAGTCTCAAAATACAGGAAGAGTATTATATAAAAGTAATACTTTAAAGCCCCTGAAAACCATGGCATGATCGCACTTGAACTACAGAACTACCAAAAAGATGGAAATGAAAAACATGTGAATTCCTGTCATTGAATAATTCTCATTTTAACAGGAATCATGAATGAGTTGTCAAGAAGTAAGCTGACTACTTTATCACTATTATTTTTTAATTCTTAAAAAGCATATGCAGGGGAAAACAGAAGTGATATTAGATATCAACTCTGGTTTGCCAGTTATGATATGCCATCCACACAAATAAGAATCCAAAAGGAAAGTATGGTACAATTCTGCAGTAGTGCTTCTACTTAGTTACTCTATGCAGTTACTCAGAGACTGGTATAAAAACAATGAAGGTGTTACCCGTGCATGTTTTAGTACAGCCCTAGGCCTCTAGAAGTCATATCTGCTGTGTACAACCATCTGTGTTGTGTTCTGTGTCTATGCATGTCCAATAAATTCATCTATTTCTTCCATTTTTCTCTGCTTTCAAAAAAAAATTAAAACATCTCAGTGTATGTCACCAAAGACCAAACGGGGCCGGCAGCATACCTGCATGTGATCTGTATCCCAGGGGAGTTCAGTCTAGCTCAAGTGGCATGCTAGAATTAAGGACGCCTAATCATTTAATTGGCATACCACCCCGAATTCACAGACTGAAAGTATGATGATTTATCACCAGACATCTTGATTTCTAAACTTGGCTACGCCCTTCACAGCACTGTTATCTGGTTTCACAGCTTTTCCTCTATGAAATCAGAGAAGGAAGAGGTTTGTCTTCCTCTAGCATTTACTCCTCTGGACTGCTTCAAGTGCTCTAAGCTCCATGCGAGACAATAACTGTTCATTACACATTGGCTGCCTTTGCTTCTTTCTTGTTCTAACAATGTAAGCGAGCTAGGGTACAGGATATAATCTTTGTTTGAAAGCGACAATTCTAACAAAGCTAAGTTTTCTTCATATACTTATTCACAAATTAAAACAATAAACGCACAACACACACAGGATGGGGAGGAGAGTGCAGGCAGTGAATTACCTGGGGTGCACAGTTACGAAGGCATCAGTCAGTTCTGCGGACTCCTCCACCTCCCACCAATGTTCTAGCCCTGCACACGCGTGTGTGTGTGCACACACACACATGCACCCACACATACACAATGAAACCCAAAGATGACCAAATACTACACAAATAAGTCCAAAGGCACAGATTAAGTGTTGTCATGTTTTCTTTAAATGTATATTCTGTTCAGGTCAACATTTAACTGAGTGGATTCATCCACTTGATAACTCTGATGGGTCTATGCCCCTTAAAACAGAAGCCAAAGGTCTTCAGGTAGTTCCCAAGGCAGCAGATGGCTTCTTACCTATCTCTAGCACTGCTCTGGCCTCCCCTTCCACTGGCATCACTGTGTCTTAAATGCTCCAGTGTCACTAACTCAGGGCCTTTGTGGTAGTCTTTCCTCCCCTGAGATGTTCTCAGCCTTGATACTCCCATAGCTGCTTTCTCTGCTTCTTCTTTGTTTAAACGCCATCTTCTCAAAGAAGCCTGATCACCTCCCTCCCAGGCTCTCCATCCCTTGCCCCTGCTTCATTTTCTCCAGAGTACCAAATAGCTAATATACAATGTGTTTTACATACTTACATTTCGTAAAAGTAATTTTTACACAAGCAAAATAATGTGGCTCACATTATAACCTCCCAGTAAATTCCTACTGGCAAGAATTTTTTACAAATACTTTGTATACCGCCATAACTACATTCCTAAAAGATCAAGCAGATGCTCAATAAGAGTTCCCAGAAGCAAGGCACTAGGTGCTATGTACCTGGAGATGACAAAGATATGGATCCCACTGTTTAGACAGTAACAGTGCCCATGAGCAAGGCTCCCCAAATAAAGTCAAGTCTCCACTATGGTCTTTGTCGGTCTGGGGATGCTGTTGAATCATTATCAATCTTTTTTTGGAGAACTAAATTTAAACATTGCCCATAATAAGTGCACATATATGAATAATCTAGTTCAAGCAGAACACAAAACCTAAAGAAAGACTAGGAAATAAATCTGAAAAAGGCTGCTAGGAAAGTAAAAAGGTTGTTGATAATATTCTCCAACAAAGCCAAATATAGATACTATACAACCCTGTGCCAATAGGTTTATTTGTTAAGGTTCACACCATCCAGCATTCTTCTCAATTTGAAAAATATATTACATAAAATTTCCTATAAAATTTCTTTCTCCAGCATTCTATAATGAAATATATATCCACTAAATGCCATGTCTCTTTTATGACCTACACAAACAATAAGACAGTAAAAATCATTTTTTATAAAAACTATCTTTACAGGCATTAAGCTCAAAATGTACAGGTCCCATTTAGCATCTCAACATCAATTTCATAAAGAATATTTTCTTCTGCA
This sequence comes from Dasyprocta punctata, assembly GCA_004363535.1. Lineage (NCBI taxonomy): Eukaryota > Metazoa > Chordata > Mammalia > Rodentia > Dasyproctidae > Dasyprocta > Dasyprocta punctata. Next base: position 40,822 of record RJWM01000597.1, read on the forward strand.
ATAAATAACATAAAAGTGGAAAACATTGTGCTTATTATATGAGAGCCTTTCTGCAACTTCCCTATTAATGATTCCTTTCTTAATTGAGTAAGTGTTGTATACTTTGACTATCATGATATTGAGTACGGGAGTGTTTGATAGAGAATCTGCCTAAATTATCAAATTTATCAAAAGGAAGAAAGGGGAAAACATTGATGCTTTACTGCAAAATTAAAGAAACAAAAGGAAATAAACACTACTCCGAAAGAGTACCCAAGTGAATAATCCTAATTTCTTAAATTTTCATTTCCTCTTTGCCAAATAAATGTTTGTGCTTGTTGATTTCTGCTCCAGAAACAACAGTAGAGGGCATGTGGAAAAAAAATAAAGAAGATACTGCCATTTTTCTATCTTTTTCTACTTCACACAAAAAAATGGCATTATATTAAGCCTCGTCAGTGCTTTTAAATAAATTTATTCAATTAACATAACGAACATTACATGACATTTTCCAAGAGAAAATCAGCCCTTTCTCTGGGCTCCTTGATCAAAATATTATAAACATCATTAAAAATTATATACAACAAACAAAGTCAAGTGCAGGAAATATGGAAGGACAATAATTACAAGTATTCTCTTTACTAACAAACTTAATTTTTCTTGGCTTGAGAACATAAAACCATACTCAGGCTGCTCAGAAATTGCATCAGCTCTCCTACTAAATCACGAGTGTTTTTAATCACATTATTCAAAGGCAAAAGAGATAAATGGCCCAAAAATCTTAGTGCCCTGACTTGGATGGCAGCCAACACTTTCTCCAACCCCTCTGCCCAAGTGCCATTACATAAGATCCCGCCCGTCTCCGTGCCTGCCTGCGGAAACTCCAGCCAAGACTCAGCATGACGGGAATTCAGTCAAAGTAAAATTGAGTCATCTGATCTGAAATTCATTTTTAGTTTCATGACTGGAAGTGGAAGAATCTTCTGAGATCATCTGGGGAATAGATGAGAATAGGGAACAGGGGCACAGGAGGGGCTCTCCTGCAGGGCATGCCCCTGGCACACAGCGAGGGGAAAAGAGCTCAAGCTAAAACCCGGGTCTCCGAACTCCTGGAACTTCTCCTCCAACTCTTCCCACGCAAAGCCGCTCTCCCGTTGAGTAACTGCCATTTTCATTACGGTGAAGTGGGAACATGAGAATTCAACGTGCAAAGAATTTTCAAGTTTCATTTTTTTTTAACTGAAGGTAACATGATCATGAGTAAGAATAAATAATCCAATCTTTGCAAAATACATCTGCTTCAGACCCATTTGTGGATTATCTTAACCTGAAAGGAATGGATCTGGCTGTCAGTCATTCTAGAAAATGTAATTCTGCAACAGGCAATGAGGTTGACTTTAGGTGAAAGGAAAAGTATTCTTTTTCCTCTGGGCTAAAAGTGATCTGTCTCTTGGTATAAATGAAAGAAAATACCTATGATATTTTACTGTGCTGAAGAAAGAAGCTGCTCCTAGCAAAGCAGAGACAATATGTGGGCAGAACAGGGGGTAGCACAGGAAGAAAGCCTCGGGCAAGTCAACAGAGGTGTTTAAGGAACGGTCTCGACTGTGCCCTCCTTCCATTACCTCTGAATCATCCATAAGGCCTCATTAAAAATTATAAAATAATACCTATTTCTGTGCTCTAAAAACTCAACAACATATATGCAGTTATACAACACAGCATTGTCTATAAAATCAACAAAATTATCCATAACTAAGGGATTATTAAATCACGTTGGCATGACTGTATGACTGAACACTAGGTAATCACAAAAACGAGCTAGGTATGTAATGATATGGACAGATTTCAAGATGTACATGAAAAGGCAAAGTAGCGTTTTTGATAAGTACTGTACATAGTTTCATAGGTAGATAATCGGATCCATTTTAGTGTCATAGTATATACATATGATTTTATCTAGCAGGGAAACCCAAGAAACTTATAATAGTGATTAATAGTTTCTATTTGGACAAAGAGGGGTGGAGATACAGATTATAACCCAATCCAGTGTGTTCTTTTGGAGGCTGGATTCAAGATGGAGCTAATCTTTTCATTTGTGCTATTTAAAGTGTTGTGTTTGGAGAGACGGAGATTTTGTTATTCACGTGTGCTGTGTAAACTATTCTGCTTCAGTGCAACTCTATGTGTATATTACTTTAACATCAAAAAGATTTCCCTGGGTGGTGAGATTATAGCTTCTAGGATTAAAAAATAAGAAGTTTTTCTTTAGTTTTCTGAGTTCCACCTCGATCTCAAGGGGAACAGTCTCTTGACATGCTTAGTTCTGAGAGACTTGTGGCCAGGCTGAGTGGCAGGTAGCAGAGGTGACCTAGAGGACCCAGGAAAATGGTAGTTCTAGTGAAAGCTATCTACACAAGGCAGCAGAGTTCCAGCCATGCTGGGTGCCAGAAATAAGAACCTCAAGAGCCCATTCCTAGACACATATGAAACAATACCTTAGGAAATGCATAGAAATAGTTTAGGGATAGTTTGAAAGGCACTACTTTCTAGCTACATATGCAGTGGACAACACAACATGCTCAGTGTACACCCCAGACTCTTTGCTACTTCTCACAACCCAGTGATGTGTGAGTGTGAGCAGGGATGAAAGTTCAGGGTACCTTGTGTACACACTGCTTTGTAGCACAACATGGCATGGCAGCGGGAGAGGTGGCAGTGTCCCATCAGAGCTCCTTCCAGAACCCATTCCGCTGATAAACAGAGGATCACATCAGAATCTGCATGACAAACCCTCCCTGTCCTACTAGAAAAAACACAACTGTGTCCTTGATCCAATTTAAGAGCAGAGATGTATGAGGAAGGAAACTTCTAAGTATGGAATATGGCCATTTTCACTATGTTAGTCCTTCCTACCCAAGAGCAAGGGATATCTCTCCATTTTCTGATACCGTCTTCAATCTCCTTTTTCAGGGTACTGTAGTTTTCAGTGCAGAGATCTTTTGCTTCCCTTGTTAAACTGAGTCCTAAGGATTTCATTTTCTTCAATGCTATTGTGAAAAGGATTGCATATCCCTAATTTCTCTTTCAGTGAGTTTGTTATTTGTGTACAGGAATGCTATTGAGTTTTGAGTGTTGGCTTTCTATCCAGTTATGTGACTGAATTTGATTATTAAATCTAGAAATCTTTTGATGGAGTTTTTGGGATCTTCTAGGAAGAGTCCACAAATACTGACAATTTAATTTCTTCCTTTCCTATCTTTATTTCTTTCCCTTGTATAATTTTCCGGCTAATGTTTCCAGAACTATATTGAATAGGAGTGGTGATAGTGGACAGCCTTGTCTTGTTCCTGATTTTAGAGTGAAAGCTTTCAGGTTTTCACCTTTAATATAATGCTGGCTGTTGGTTTGTCATAGATGGCTTTTGTCATAGATGGCTTTTGTCATATTGTGGTAAAAATCATTCATTCCAATTTTCTGTCAGGTTCTTATCATGAATGAGTGTTGAACTCTATCAAAAGCTTTTTCTGCATCTATTGAAATTATCATGTGATTCTTATCTTTGGCTCTATTGATACGGTATATTACGTTTATTGATTTGTATATGTTGAACCATCCCTGCACTCCTGGGATGAATCCCACTTGGTAGTAGTATATAATGTTCCTGATGATTTGCTGCATTCTGTTTGCCAGTATTTTACAGAGGATTTTTGTATCTATGTTCATTAGGAAGATTGGCCTGTAGTTCTCATTTTTGACTGAGTCTTTCTCTAGTTTTGGTATTAGGTAAATACTTGCCTCCAGGAATGAGTTAGGGAGAATTGCTTCTTTCAATTTAATTGAAGAGTTTGAGGAGTGTTGGCATTAAGTCTTCCTTGAATTTCTTGTGGAATTCAGCTGTGAATCCATCAGGACTTGAGCTTTTCTTTGTTGGTAATGTTGTAATTACATTTTCAATTTCATTAACTAAAATTGGGTTATTCAGCAGTTTTACATCTCCTTGATCCAGCTTTGGTAAGTCATATGTTTCTAGAAATCTGTCCATTTCTTCTCTTAACTTTAAGGAAACATTCATCCAGAACTTAGTGTCATTTATACAATTGTCCAAAAAAAAAAAAAAAAAAAAGAGTAATATTGTTCAGGCCTAACTACCCAAAGGGATATTTAAGGCAAAGACTACATCTTAGTCTTTCCTGTGCACTCCACATTTGGTGCTAAAATTTCTCCATACATATTTGCAGAATGGATGAATGAATACCATCCTCAGTACTTGTCTGCCCTGCTTTGTGCAGAGCAGAAAACACCAGTGAGGTGATCATGTAAGCTATAACACTAACACTGCCGAAGTACTCATCAAGTTTTCAAAATGTACTCAGCTGGATCTCATACTTCCCTCTGTCTCTGTCCTTGCTATGTGCTGCCTGAGCTTTGCCAGGGGCAGTGGCCAAGTTCAAGCCAGCTCTGCTGGGACAATGTGAGAATTACAAGCCAGAAGACAAGGTGTGGTATTTTTAACCACATGGAACTACTTTTACCTGTATGCAGTTAAAGGTGTCTACCTTTTCTTTATTGACTTTCAGGCTTTGTACCCATTTAGAAGGTCTGAATGCTGTCAAGTCATGCCACTTATGTTTTCCTCCTCCATTCGTCTGTGTGTGCGTGCGTGTGCATACATGTGCACGCGCACGCTACTGTGTTGCTAGGGATAAAACCCAGGGCCTCATACATGCTAAGCACACATTTTGTCACTGAACAAGAGGAATTCTATGCATGTGTGTATATTAAAAAAGTAAAAAGACTCAGATTTATTTTTTAAAACAGCCCCTTCCCCCAGCATTACATACTGAATAACTATTCTTTTTATACTGACTTTAAAATGTTACCTTTCCTGCAAAAAACAAAACCATGTACCTTTGTTCGATGTACTCTAATATTTTTCACTTTTCTGTCTAGTTTTTCTCCAACATTACACTATTTATTGCAGGTTCATATTATGTTTTACTGTCTAATAGGGCTAAACTCCCATACTTATACTTCATTCTTTTAGAATTTTTATATATTTCATTTTACAAATGAAGAAGAGTATCATTTCTCCATGTCCCTAAAAAAGATCTTCCTGGCATTTTAACCAGGATTTCATTTCTTTTATAGACAGATTTATGGAAAATGAACATCTTTACAATATTATGCCTCATTATTCAAGAACTTACTACTTCTAATCTTTTACACTTCCTAGTGTGGTTTTAAATTGTTCCTCAGATTGTTCCTATACGTTGCATCTAACTTCAAGTGTTTGACTCTTAATTTTCAATACATTTAATTATCATTTTTTAAAAATTCTAAAAACAGTCTGTTTCCTGAGTCTTGAATATTTTTCATGCTTTTTGATTTGGCAGATTCTACTCATTCTTCAAGGCCTATTCGAATATCACTTACTCTGTCAAGTATGCCCTGACTCTGTGTTCAGTCTGGATGGACCTGCTCTGTCCTTCTGCAACGTCTTTGGATAACACCATTACACCACTGGTCTGGACTGGAGTCTCACTTGCTTTAGTCTGGGAGCCACAATCCCAGGTCTGGCTCATTGCAAATGCTCAGGTTACAATGAGTGAATAAATGAATACCAAAATAATAGAATGTTTATGTCTAAGCAGTGTTTTCACAGGGCTAACAATAATAATATGGCTAAATTTGTTAAATGAGAGAATTTGGAACAATGCAACTTTTCTTTCTTACACCCAGGTCAAGTCATGTTCAAAAATGCAGAAAATTCTGGGAGGCTGAGACAGGAGAATCACATGTTCAAGCCCAGCCTGGGCAATTCAACAACAATAGCAAAAACAAACAAACAAACAAACAAACAAACTGCCCCATAATGAGAAATCATAAATAATTAAGAAATAGAAACTAGATATATTGTTTTCCTGGTATTTGTAAAGAGACTAATGCAAAGGGGCAACTTGGTGGTAAACAGAGCATATTCTGGCATTAACAAGACCTAAACTTAAATCCTGGATCAAACCTCTATTAACTGATACTGATCTCAGTGAAGTTTCTCCACTTAACCTATACTTCATTTTCTCTATCTACAAAATAGGTATAATAAGTATCTTCATACACAGGGCATGTAGGAGCTATGTCAGACTTACCTGAATACCCAAAATGCTGGCTTGTGCCCCCCACCCCACCCCACCCTGCCTCAACACTTTCCTTCTACACTCTTCCCCCTCCCAGCAATCTACTATCTACTATACTCACAGTTGCTGAAAAACTGGGACATAGCCAAGATTTCCCTCTTTCTTTTCCTTCATTTCCAATCCATCAGCACATCTGATCAAGCAATTCCTTAGAAATACTTTCAGAACCCAGTGACTTCTCACCAGCTGAGTTCCTAACATCTGGCCCAAGCCACCATTCTCTTGTCTTCACCGTCACAGTAGCTGGTCTTCCTGCTTTACCCTTTGCCCTACAGTCTACTCCCCACATTGTGGACTGTGCAGTTCTCTCAAACTGGAACAAGTCATGTCACAACTCTGTTCAGAAATTTCCAAGTGTTTCCTGACTCTTCTTATCCTAACTGGAGAAAAGCACAAGTCCTCACAGTAGCCTGCAAGACCAGTCTGACACTCTTGCTTCCCCTGGCGTTCTCTCTCTCCCTCTCTCTATCTCTCTCTATCTCTATCTCTCTATCTCTTTCTCTGATTTTATCTCTATCCTTCTCCCCCTGGCCTCTTTGATGTAGCCACACTGGCCTCCCTGCTGGTCTTAGAAGATGCAAATAGAAGAGACTTCAAGGACTTCACATTGCTTATCACATGGCTTAAAAAACTATTTATTAGAAGTAAGATCTGCATGACCTCTTCACTGCTGTCAGGTCTCTGCCCAAATGGCACTTTATCAGAGGCATCCATTACCACTCCCACAAATAGCACCTTCCCTCCCCTCTCAACTTTCCAATACTCTCTACTCTACTTACTCTTCTTTATTTTCTTCACATTACTCTTATCACCGGCTCTCATATGCTTTCTTGGCAAGGGACTATCTCACCTCAACACCTAGAACACTTAGTAGCTGTTCAACTAATGTACATTAAATTACTAGATAAATGAACACATTCTTTTAAACTTCAATTCTACAGGTATATAAGGCATTTATCAAAGAATAGATCCTTCTGAAATGAGTGGTGTAATGGACTGGTGAGAAAACTAGCCCTTCACCAATGCCCATGAACATTACTCTCAGATGCTTCAATGACTCAAAATAAAGATACCCTTGTTTTAGAGAGAACAATAAGAACAAAAACACCTCCCTGCAATCCATTAGAGATTGCCAATATAAATCTCTTCTGTACATTTTTTTTCACTTTTAAAAATTATGGCTGTCTCCCCTCCCTGCTTCCCCCAGACTCTGGGACTCCTCTCCTTCTGTTCATTCCTATTTGGAGCTGAAAGCCAGAAATAGCTGTTTACCTCATTGTCCTCATTTCCCTTCATTGTTACCATTTGTTCTCTGATGGCTTCTCTGTTGTGGGTGTTTTTAAATGAATTCCCAATAAGTTGAGAAAGAAAAGCATTAATAAAGACCTTGGGTGCAACTTAATGAAAAAATATACTATAAGGTATTTTGTAAAAGAAAAACTGTTTGAAGATTGCCATCAGATATTATTCTAATATGTAATAATGCTGAAGAGCTAAAGAACATGCTGTACAGAATAAAGGACTAATTTCTTTTAATTTGCTAAAAAAATGTGAATAACAATAATTAGGCATGCAGAGCTTTTCCTCTTACAAGTCTACAAAAATTATCAAACAAAAGGATAAAATCATATGATCTCCAATCAATTAGCAAATAATTTGTGAGTGTTTGACCTGAAACTCCAGCTTTCATTTTTATTTTAATGCAAGGCTCAATAATGTGAGGTTTTTATAGATCCATCTACTAAATAAAGACTTGCCCACCTACTAATTATTTTTTTAAGAAATAGACAATTCCCTTATGGTGGTAAATGCATGTTACATAATTTCCCCAATAAAATAATACTGGAAAAATAAATTCTGTACCATATTGGCAGAAAATTGTCAAGCAAGTAGTGAATACAAGAATAACCATAGTGTAATCAAACTATACATTTTAAAGCTACTTTGAATGGCATTCAGTACCAAAACAAAAACAAAAACCAAAAAAGAAAAGAAAAACTGCATCAAAGAGACCATGGAGGGACCAAGTATTTCCTTTGCACAATACAGTAGATTCTCTCTGGATAATTTACCTTGGTAGAAGGAAACCATTATGCAAAGTGCCCCCCCAAAAAAAAATTCCAAAAGTTCATTTGGATTTTATTTATTTAGTCATGTGTTTGTTTGTTTGTCGGTTTTGTAGTACTAGGGATTGAACCCAGAGGTGTTCTACCACTGAGCTACATTGCCAGCCTTTTTCATTTTTTATTCTGAGATAGGGCCTCACTAAATTGCCCAGATTGGCCCTGAACTTGTGACCCTCCTGCTTCAGCTTCCCAAGTATCTGGGATTATAAGCATGTACCATCATGTCCAACTTGGGTTTGATTTTATAATAAATGTCATCTGTCTATAAGAGTCATTATATCTGAACATGCCAACCTAATCACTTGGAAAATAGTTTAGAAATGTATTGCTTTGAAAAGGAGGACATAGCCAGCCCAGGAATTAAGTTTAAATTTTGATGTAGGTAATCGATAATGCAAGTAATACTACAGGCAGATTGTAGCTCTTGATCAAAATCCTTTTTTTTTTTTTTTTTTTTTTTTTTGCGGCACCGGGGATTGAAGGCACTTAAGCCATTAAGCCAAACTCCCAGCCCTAGTTTTTGGAGGCAGGGTTGCACTATGTAGCTCAGGCCGGCCTTGTGCCGGCTTTGAACTCACAACACTCCTCCTACCTCAGCCTCCCAAGTGCTGGGATTAAAGGCGTGCGCCACCACGCCCGACTCAAAATCCTATCTTTTGAGTCCAAGGAATACATTGACATCAAAACACAAGTTGGATAGAAACCTTACAAGTTAGGATCCAGTATGATTTGTCCAAAATAGCTGTACTATTGCCCTAGCATCTCATTAGGTTTAGCAACTGTCCTAGACAGAAGTGTTCCAGTTTGAAGGATAACTTACATGGTATTTGTAAAATCTCTATATTAAATGTGAGTAGTAAATATCACCCCAGGCAGTTGTCCGAAACAGAATGATGACACTGTGCTCCAGGCTAGCACGAACTCATAAAGTCAGAAATAAGCTCACCTTAAGTGGTCAGGGAGAAAACAAGAACTAAAAATGGGATCTCCCATCAGAACCTGCAGACAACACAAACCTTATTACCCTGTGGGTAGAGTCACAGGTATCTTTTTAGCACTGTCACAGTCACAAGATAAGAGGACAAGATGGCAGGAGGGGTTACAGGAGGAGACCACACAGAGCTTCAGAATGCCTCCCAAGTGGTTCTTAAGGAACGGGTGTAAAATAGGTTCTTTTCAGTACAAGCTGCTGTGTGGTTAATACTGCATGGTTTAAGAGGTAAAAACCCCACTGTGCCAACACCACAATGACCACCTGGGATTATCAATTCCTTGTGACATTACACAATTAACAAGTACTGACAATGGGATTTTAGATGGAGCGTATTTGATTATGAACACTACGAGGGCTCAATAGATGTTTATGAGATGAGTGAATGGATGGATGGATGGACGGATGGGTAGTTCTAGATATCACTGCTTTAACCAGATGACATGCTGACTGCTCCCATTCTTTTTCTTTTCTCTACTCAAGCACACTAGAAACCAGTGCTTAATCAGATTATGGCAGTCACAATTGAAATATATTTCAAAGTATAAAAAATGTAATGCTGCTAACAGATACTTTGTGGGAATAATTTCACCTTCTGAAAACTTCTGTGAGATATCGAGGTCCAAAACTATCTCTCAAATGTAAAAAACAAACAAACAAAAAACCTACTTATCAAATGACCCCATGACTTTGGGGAAAAGTCAGAAGTTCAGCAGTCCCAAATCTAGTATAAAAGGTGGATGAAGATACACTATAATATTTGTTCAAAACTGCCTTTATAGAATTCACTGTATTTTTATCACATCTTGTAAAGACACCAGAAATGCTTCAGGAAGTGGCAGCAATGATGGGATACGTGCGTTTGAAGTGAGAGGGCATTTTTTAGTGTAAGCAATGCCAATATGTCTTCTAGTGATTGCTAAAAATTTAAACATTTACTGCATACTTTGGTCACTCTTTGTACACTGGGTCCTATTAACCAACTGATATGTGTAACAGGTGCTCAATACATGTTTATTGAATAAAGGAATGAAAACATGATGTCCCTGACTTGAATAAATGAGATAAATGAATTAGGATAAATTGGACATTTTTCTTTGATTGGACTTTTCTCTTTAATAAAGCTACCAAACAGATATATTCAAAGAAAAGCCAGCTATTTTCCCTTCCAACTTTTGCCTTTGAGGAAATCACTTATAAATAGGTGGTATGTACTGATCTATGACTTTTATCTGTGCTGACAGGACACACACACACACACACACACACACATACGCATATAGAGATTATTCTGAGATCACATATTACCTACACTTTATTCTAAAACATGTTCTTTTTCTCTTAACAGTGTATCAGGGTCATCTCTCCAGACCAAAGCATATGGATCTAACTCATTCTTTCTAACAGCTCCATGCATAATACATTGGATAATCAAGCATACATTTGCCCATGGATGAATATACAGGCTGCTTCCAGTTTGGTGGGAAATTCTAGAAAGCAGAGATGGAAAGATCTACAATTTCCAGAGCAAACTGCTTTGAAGCTCTCTTTCTGGCAGCATATTAGAATCTAACCACACCCATATACCTGCCCATTTCGCCTCAAGACTAAGCTCCTGCAAAGCTAGCAGCTCATGAAGTGATCTCTCTCATTGCACAGTGTTTGTTCTCTGCTATATGTATTGCTGGGATACGTATTTAACATTTATTGAACTGGACCAAAAGTTAACCAGACAGAAAGCTGTCTGGAAAGACATACAGATGTACTTTCATTCTACTTTATTCTGAAGAATTAATAGAGCACTGTCTTGGTCACTTTCCTTGTCACTGAAACAAATACTGACACCCACAATTTAAAGAAGAGGTTTAGTGTTGGCTCACAGTTTCAGTCCATGTTCAGCCAGTTTAAATACAGAAATGGCTCGCTGAAAAGGACTTGGTATGGAGGAAAGCTGCTCACATCATGGTGGTCAGGAAGCAGGGAGAAGAAAGGAGTTAGGGAGGGAGATATAACCTTCTAGGTCAGGGGCCCAGTGACCCACCCCCTATACCTTTCAAAAGCTCAACCTATGAGCACACGAGACCTTTGGGTAACATTTTCAATCCAAGTCATAACAAGAGTAAAACTAGGAAGTTTACATTTTTAATTTTATATACTTCTATTACATTTGAATTTTAAACACATTTTATGATTTAAATATTTAATATATTCCACTTATATGTTTATATCATTTTATATTAATATATTGGTGATAAATTTTAATAATTACTCTCATAACGTGAATGTTACCTTTTGAAAGATTTACTGGATGATCCAGACACTGCAGTAGAAGAAACAAGCTCTAATTCAATGGCTCCCAAGTCTTCCCATTTACAAGAATCAATTCCAGCCTATGGAATATTCAGAATGCAAGACTATTCTGAACATTCTGATTTGGTAGTTCAAAAGCAAAGTCTGGATTGAGATTTTTGATAAAGTCTCTAGACGACTCCTATGAATTTTGGGACCTAATGATCCTTAGAATCACCTGAAAAGCTTTTCACATATATGGATTTTGGGGCTGTCCCTTCAGATTTTTATGATCCGCAGACCTGGAATGAGGACTGGAAATCTACATTTTTAAAAGGCTACCTAGACAATTATCCATGGGTATGGGCACTCTGTTCTATGTGTTATAATTTCCTGTAGCTGAAAACTCAAAAATCAAGATGTGACAGATTCATTTTGGTCTCTAGTGATAAAAATACACCATCAAGTTTAAAATCCTTGATGAGAATATTTGAGGTGACCATAGATGGAATGATTTTACTTTACCCTATCATGAAATTAAAGATTACAGCTTAATGTAAATTTAAATAGTGAATCAAATTTTAGTACTCTTTAAAGAGGAGAAAAATGAATATTTTTCTCTAAAAAATATTTAATATTGAGGCAGGAGAATCATTTGCAAGTTTGAGACCAGCCTGGGCTACACAGTGACCCTGTCTCAAAAAGACAAAAAATAAATAAATTAATTAATTAATGATTTTTTATGAGATTCACCTGATTTTAGTGTTTTCAATTTTTAAAAAAAGTTCTATCCCTACCATGATCTACAAGCCCAGATATTAGAAATAAGCAGGGATCATTTTTTAAATCAATGGGATTTATCTTTCCCAGGGACTAATGATCTCCACTTATAAGTCTCACAGTTAAGTAGGCACATTAATTTTCTTATCCTGAAGTTTTAGTCTCTAGTTGGAGGAGTAGAGATGACAGCAGATATGGAAGTGGAAAAAACTGCAGTGAAACTCAGCACTGGCATGTTTTGTTTTTAAAAATGACAAAATAGATATTTTTCCAGATAAGCTTAATTACCAGCTACTCTAATAAGTATTCTACTAATTATGTAGAATTTTTTTTACCAATTTCATACAAATAGAAGTATAAAGATAGAGGAAAAATCCTCAGTCGTTAACAATATCTAGTAAATTCTGGTCCTCGAAATGAAAACTGGAGGAAACAGTGGGAATGTCAAATCCACAATATCAAGCATCAGTAGGAGTCTTGTTCCCTCTGTTCTGTCATCACCAAACGCTCATGAAGAAGTTTCTAAATGTACTGGGACTTCCAAGTTACTTATCAAGGCTATTTCCTTAATTTCCATGTGTAGGCCATTTTGTCTCTCCCTAGTAGGTCAATGACTATGATATTTATAGCAAAAGAGGTAATAATACAAGCCCTGTCAAAATCAGACTAGTAAGGGTAAAAACCACAACCTGACACTTCGACTATTTAAGATCAGGCAAGTTACATAATCTCTCAAAACCTCAGTTCATCCACCTGTGAAATGGGGAGACAATGACAGTATCCACTAGCTTGTATTATTGTGAGGATTAAGAGATACAATTCATGTAAAGTGTCTGACATATAATAAGCTTAGAATAATAGATATTTAGTATTATGTCTTGCCCTCCTGCAAAATTAAACTGCTAAATTAAGGTTATCAACATGGGTCTGAAGGAGAAACAGGACAGCTGAGTGAAATGTCTGAATCTAAATCATCCTGCATGAAACTAGGTTCAGGAAGAAATAGTTGAGAAAGCTACTCACAATCCAGGGCTTATGCTTCTGGGAATCACTGGGCCACTTTCAACCATATCCCCAGATGAACCTCAGAGACCTGAGATCAGAGGGGCTGAAGACTAAGTGAAATTGATGGCATCACCTAATGTACTTGATGCTTTCTAAGAAGGACCAATGTTCCCAGTGGTTACTTAGCTCCCACAGGGTCCAAAGCTCTGATACAATGAATTTTAGTGGTGTAAACAGAATCTGGAAAGGGACTCTGACCTCGGAGAATACTACAATTTAAAACAGATAGTATTCTCCACATGTTCCTTAGTACTTAGGACAAAGGTCAGAACAAAAATCCTCATCTTAGAACAATAGAGAGTGTACACCTGGCATCCTTGAGTACTCAGAAGATCCTGTTCATACTCCCAAGTCTTTTATAATCCTCTCTCTTTTGGCTTCTCTTTGCTTCCCCTAGTACATACAGACTATTAGACATGATTAGGTAGGTCGTATCTCAGGGCCTCCTGTCACCTTGGCAGCCTACTGTCTACAACATAAATTCTGTCATTCCACCCAGCCCATACCATCCGATTTGCAGATACGGACCCAACCAACTACATTGCCAGAACAGTCATCAACAAAGATCAGATTCCTTAACAAGAAATGAAAACATTCTGGATAGAGATTATTCTTTATAATCCCCAGAATGAACCCTGAAAAGCAGTGCTTAATTATCCAGCCCATGTTATTAAATTCCTAAGCTCCCCTCCAAAAGCAGAATTAAGGCTTCAGATTAAAAAAAAAAAAAAAAAAAAACTCTGCAACTCCTCTTACAAGTTACTGCAGGGTATCAAAATGGGTAGGGCTTATTGCTTTGCAAATACACTTTCTAAAAACAATCAATATTTTCTTTAAATGCTTATGGAAAAGCAACTAAGTCACTTCATTTTAATTGCTTGCAAGCTGCACAAGGATTTGATCTCTTTAATATTTCACTCATAGTAGCAGCCACTGAGCTATGACTAACTCACTCTTCCTCAGCATCGTCGCTGGCTCCAGATGGCAACAAATACATTCCCTTCACTCTTGCCTGAAAAGCAAACCTGATTTGGTTTTCTGGCGGCCAGTTCACCTGCAGAAATTGTTTCACTCCAAGAAATAAAATTTTAAAAAGTGGAGAATGAGAAGGTAATTAATGCGGGCGGAGTGGGGGAGGGATACAGGTAGGGAATTTACTTTTTTGTTTGTTTGTTTGTTTGTTTAATGGAGTGTAAGCCCTGCAGCTTTAAATCTTACTGCATCAAGCCCTGGATTCTTTCCACAACCAAGCTGCAAAATGGTAACAAGAAAGAAGGAATAAAACACCTCTTCCTCCCTCCCTGCCAGCTCAACAGCTCCCACACCCAACCCCCACGCCCTCCCAGCCCCGACGTGCAGCGGGCACAGGTGGGCTGGGCACCGACCTTGGCCCTGGGGCTTCACCCACAACGGGGGATCAAGGTCAAGGGCGAGGGCTTCCTCTCCAGCGAGCCGCTCGAAGACTGGGATCTGCTGCCAAAGTTTCAGGCCGGTGGGGGCCGGCTCGGCTCCGGCAGCCTCTCGCCCTCCCGCACCTGCCCGGGCCCGCCCAGGTGCGCCCTGCTCCGGGCCCGAGTCTGCAGTCCGTGCCCACCTGGACCCCACTCACCTCTGGTGGACATGGCTTAGGCAGCCGGAGCCGAAGGAAGAAGAGAAGCCGCAGGGCGTGGGTTTTGGAAAATATCCGCCAAATGCACAGCGGCACCGCGCACCCACCCGGCCCCGCGCCTCGGGCTCGCGCGCGCGCGGACGCGTCCCGCAGGACACCTGGCCCCGAGCGGAGCGGGCGGTCGGGCGGGCGGGGACGCGGCGGCCTGGACCCGCGGGGCGCGGCCACGCTGACAGCTCGCGGCCCGCTGGGCGGCGCCCGCCTCCCCCGCCGTGTCCTCCGCTGCGGCGCCAGGCGGAGCTTTGTCCCCGAGCGAGGTGGGGCATGCGAGCCCAGTCTGCTGCTTCTTCCCCCCTCGCGATCTGAGTTCTTAATGATAATAATATTGCTGTCGTTAACGGCTTTTGGGCTTCCTGCTTTGGTTCCAGAGGAAGAATGCAAGAAAGAGCTGTTCTGTCCCTTCCCTGAGTGATGCCCTTGACTGAAAGGGGAGGACCGCGGTCCCCTGCGAGGCTTGGCCCTGGGTGGAAGCAAGGCGTTGGCCGTCCACCTGCGGAGCGACCGCGGCGGCACTCAGCGCCAACGCGGCCTCAGCAAAGCTTGCGGGCGGGCTGGGAGGCGGCGGGACAGACGCCCTGAAATAGGGACCCTCCTCCACCTAGCATCCTGACTTGAGTCCGCCTGATTTGTGGCATCAACTCTGAAGTGTCAGGGCTGGGCTGGGCAGGAGAAGAGGGTGAGTACTAGAAACAAATGCACTCTTTCTAGACATGAGGGGAAAACGAGAGAAGACAAGAAAAATCGACCACCCTGGAGGCTTGGCAACTAGAGCTTGAGGCTCGTTGGCAGTATAAGGAAACCCACCCATCCCTGAGTTCTGAATTGAAAGCTGGCCTTCCACACTCTCTTGCTTCCCTGCACACACTCGCAAGCAGACAGACCAGTTATTTTCTGCGTAAGCACTTCCCAAATCTCTCCTGATCTGATGAGAATTGTATAACAAGTCTGACAGTTCGGAAATGTTCAAAGACTAGCTGAACATAATTCTTTCGGGAAGATAACTGCGGGAGAATTGAGAACCATTGAAGAAAGCCCAATCTTTAAATGGTCATGTGGGGAAGGAAATCCTAGGGAACAAAAAGAGATAATGAGAAAAGAAATTCTCAGATAATAAAATCAGCTCACTGTTTATCCACCTTGACAACATCTCTTTCACTGTCTTTTAGGAAAAAGAAAGAATCCAATAAATCACAAATTGCTTCAGTCTCAAAGTAATTCTTTCCCACTCTCCTTGGTTCATTATTAACACTTTTCACCCAGCTAATGATTACAGAAACAGCCTAGCTGCTTGGTGCCTCATCCAGCCTTCACCTCCTCCACTTCCTTCTGCCCATGCACTTGGGGAGAGTTTTCCTTTTTATAACGTGGCATCTGCATATTCCAAAATCTCCAGCGGGGCCCTACTGATCTCTAGATAAACACTCAGCATTTCAAAATAATCTTCATCCCAGTCATGCATACAACCAAATTGTACTGCATATATACTAGCTACCAGTCTCTATGGCAGGTTCTAGGCTACACCAATGAACAAGACAGACATGACTCACATTCACACAGAGCTACAATCTGAAATTTTAAGGTCCTGTATGATCTATGCTGTCCTATCTCTCCAGTGTCATCTTGTCTACTCCACTGAGCACTCTACATGAACTACTTCGCCTTCTATTTCTCAGGGTGTCTTCTGTCACCCTGCCTTTGCTCAGTCTCATTATTCTTTGCAAATGCCCTTTTCCCTGCTCAAATGAACTCGTGTACCATCTCGTCACAAAATGTTCTCCACCTATTTTAACCCACATTGACCTTGGAACTTCTACAGCAGTATTTTCAGAACTACCTATTTTTACTTAACTCACAACTACTGAAAGCATAACCACTTTGTGTTGCTGTTTAATGATTTTTGTTGTATGTCTCCTGTCTCCATAAATGTCTGCAAGATCCTTGGAATAAGGCACTTGACTGGTCTTATTAAATTGACTTTCTTACAGAAGTATGTTACAGAACATTATGCCAGACACTGTACTGGGCTACAAGTAAGTAAAGAATTGTGTGTCTTTCTACCCAGCTCTTTTTTCCATTTGCCACAATAGTTTTGGTCCTCACAGCCTCATCCCTTAAGTACTGATACAGTGCAACAGATTTTACTCTTGTCATTAAGAGTACGGACCGCTTAAAATAGACTGCATAGATGATTATTAAATATGCTAAACATAGGTCTGAAACAAGGCACCTTACACCAACCAGGGCACTTTGTTGTGTTTTAGCACATAGAAAGTATAGTCAGCCTTCTCCAGATACTCAGGATTCATATCTGCAGATTCAGTCAATTAGGAGTACAAAATATTCAAATAATATAATTCTGTCTGAATGTGTATAAACTTTTTCTTGCCATTATTCCCTAAGTAATTCAGTATAACAACCATTGACACTGTATTTACATTGCATTAGGTATTATAAGTAATCTATAGATAATATAAAAAAGTACATGAGAGGAAACATGTAGGCTGCACGCAAGTTCTATGCCATTTTGTATAAGGGACTTAAGCATCCACTGCAATGGCCTTGGAACCGATCCTCACAACACTGAGGGACAACTGTACTCAGTACCTGATCAACTGGCAAATTAAAAAGCGGTGAGTTGTCAAAGATCATTTTTGGTTTAAAACAAAAAGGTTTTCCTGTAAATTTAAAGTTAGTCTTCTTAAGGTTAAGTATTAGTTGAGATTTTAAAATATATGTGATTAGATTCTATTTTAGGACTATGATGCTCTGAAATGCCATGTTAGATTCAATCATATCATTCCAGAATCCTTTTCTACATCTTAGATAACTACACCTAATTCTTCAACCAAGCTCCTGAGAGTAACTTGTACCCTCTAACAAATATCTCATCTGAAACAACTGAGAATACTTCAGAAATCATTGCAAAAGTAAACTGCAAAGTGGAAAGAATTTTTGGAGAAACATCTTTTTTTTTTGGAGAAACATCTTTAAAAATTTTTAATAGTGCATGTTTACAGTACATTATGATCATTTAGTACGGACAGTTGGTACATGTATAATACACATCTTAATATTTTATTAATATTAATATTTATTTTCCTCCCATCCCCTCTTCTTCCATCTCTTGGTACCTTTCCTATTTGAAAAAAAGTCTTTCTCTCTGTTTCCTATTATCTATCTGTTCTTTGATTTATTTTTACTTTGGGTTTCTCGTATAAGAGAAACCATGAAATATTTAAGCTGGTGTGTTTAATTTATTTCACTAACATTATGGTCTGAAAGTGCATCCATTTTCCTACAAATGGCTCAAGTTTATACTTCTTTACAGCAGAGCAGTACTCCATTGGGTATAAATGCCACATTTGTATTATTCATTTGTTGATGGATATAGAGGGTATTTCCAAGATTTAGCTATTATGAATTGTGTTGGTAAAAATGTGGGTATGCATGAATCACCATAATATGCTGCCTTTAACTCTTCTGAGAGGATACCCAGAAGGAGAATACCTGGGTCAAATGGAATTTCTAGTTTTAACTTTTTGAAGAATCTCCATACTGATTTCCATAGTGGTTGTACTAGTTTACATTCCCATCAGCAGTGTAAGAAGGTTCCTTTTTCATCCTCAACCTCAACACAATTGGGTTTCTGATGGCAGCCATTCTTTCTGGAGTATGATAAAAATCTCAGTGTCATTTTAATTTGCATTTCTTTAATGACAAGTGATGTTGAATATTTTTTCATGTATTTATTGACCATCTGTATTTCTTCTGAGTGTCTATTCATGTCAGTTACCCCTTTTTGACTGGGTCTTTAATTTGGGGAGATCTAAGTTTCTTGAGTTCTTTACATAGTTTAGATATTAGTCCTTTACTATACTGGTTCTGCCTATCCAGTAACAGGGGATGTCTTTTTAATCTTTGATGTCCTCTTCAATCTCTTTTCTCAGAGTAGTATAGTTTTTGTTATAGAAGTTTTTATTTTCTTGGTTAGGTTAACATGTAAGTATTTAATTTTCTCGGTGCTATTATGATTTATATTATTTTCTAATTTTGGAAAAGTACTAAATGCTTTATTTATTTATTTTTTTTTTTGCGGCACCGAGGATGGAACTCACAACAACCTCATGCCCGCCAGACAGGTGCTTAAACCACTGAGCCAAACTCCTGGCCCTAGTTTTTTGAGACAGTGTCACACTATGTAGTTCAGGCTGGCCTTGCCCTCACGTTGTAGCCCAAACCGGCCTTAAACTCACAACGCTCCTCCTACCTCAGCCTCCTGAGTGCTGGGATTAAAGGCCTGTGCCACCACACCTGGCCTAAATACTACTTTTTAAGGGAAAGAGATAAAGTACAGTTTATATTTTAAAATGTATGAAAAATTTGTAAATACATTCCAGTTGGTATCTGATAAAAGATAAATTACTTTTTTGACTCTTGCCAAAAATATTTTTTCAACTTCACATGGAAGGAAGTTAGTGTAATTATTCATGCTTTCTGTCCTGATTGATTTTTAGATTGAATATTGATTCATTCCCTTATCTCGCTTTTTAGCTGTTGACTTATCATCACTTCTTTCTTAACCTAAACTTTCATGAGTAGCATGAGAATAATTCTACTTCCTGCATAACTTCAAAGGAAAAAAAAAAAACAGACTGAACTACTTAATAATTTCTCATTAAATATTTTCTGATACTATGTAATCAGCAATGAGGAAGCCAAATCTGCTAGGTAAGTCTCAGACAGTATATAAGGTGGAGATAGTAGATATAAATACTAAGTATTTTAGATATTGTAATTCCTGTATAACAAATATAAAGTAAGGGATGAAATACATAAATAATAAAGGATATATATCACAAAAATGAGCCAATAGAGACTGTCCAAAATGACATGGCATGGTGGCTCATGCTCAAGTGGCTGAGGCATAAAGATTGTGAGTTCAAGGCCAGCCTGGGTTGCATGGCAAGTTTGACTAGCTATATAGCAAGACTCAGTTGCAAAAGTATCCCCTAAAAAAATGTAAATTTCAAAAAGAAGCAAAAATAAATAAATAAATAAAATAAAATACTGTTTAAAATTTAAAGACTCAATGAGTAAATAAAACAGAAAACTAGTTACAAGCAAAGAAAGAAATAGTGAAATGAAAGCTAGATATTAAAATATTACTAGGAATGCCATTTTGAAACATTAGAGATGAATAACACAAAACAAACATTAAGATAGTTGGAAGATGGCACGAGGTTTTATGTATAACAAAAATTCTAAGAAAGAATTTAAAAAGAGGAAAGACAACATTTGAAGAAAAAACAGCTGAGAATATTGTATATTTTAATATGTAAAGAAATAATATATGGAAAGTAGAATGAATAAAAAGACATTTGTATTGAAACCAAATGAGACTAACGATAGCGATCTAAAAGGCAAAGAGAAGAACACAGCCTCAAAAGACATAACAGACTTCTTGAAGGGCACAAAGCAAGCCAGAAGACAAAGGAATCCTGATTAGCCAATAGTGATTCATTTACATTGTGCAAACAGCAAATATATTTTCAAAAATGAGGGAAACAGATATTTTGAGATTATTACTGAGTCAACCAATAAAGCAATTTCTATATTGCTTATATATAAATACATATGCTACTCTATTTATACAAAGGAAAATCTCTACTCATAAAATCTGTTTTACTAGTCTGTATCTTACAATCTGAGCAACTATTTTGAGAATAACAATACCGTATAATATAGTGACTATTTTTAATTCCCTATCATCTTGTTTTGAAATCCCATAGCATTTTTTATTGCTTTGTTTTGTTTTTGCTGTTTTTTCTTTTAATCTTTTAAAAAATTAAAAAATAAAAGGTATAAAATGGAAAACTGACAAAAGCAAAATTTATTTACATATATAAATCTAATTACTGATACATTTGTAATGATAAACTGGAATAAAACTGATTCTTTGATGAGATTAATAAAATAACCTTTAGTGAAGTTGATTAAGAAAAACAGAGAAGGGATAAATGAACAGTACGACCCACAGCTAGAGCAGAGATTTAACTGGCTATGGACTGGAATTTTGCTTCTGGCCATGATGAAGTAACAAGAATGGGACTTGCCTTCCCAAACCAAACACTAAAAATGTGAGTAAAATACATGATACAGCTAGTTTTAGCCGTGGGACCATAGGTAGCTCAGAACAATGCCTCCTAAGATAAGAGAAATAAATTAGACATATCCTATAAGAATGTACTAGTCTCTGAATCCATTTCTAGAATACAGGGGGAGGGAGGAGAAACTCAAATAGAGCTCATAGGTCTCACTGAGTTTAGGAGATGGTGATCACAGACCCAAGACGCTGAAGTGGATGAAAGGCGCAGGACAAGTAGTTAGAAGAAGAAACTATGCAGAGAAAAGAGCTACAGAAATCTATACCAGAGTCCTCTTGAGACTTTATTGACTACTGGGCTACAGATGGATATGGCAAAGTGCCATAAACATGGCAAAATGACAAATAGTTGAAAAATGAAATAATTTATAGGGTTCACACAGGATGGGAGATATTTAAATTCTGAGCCGGGTGTGGTGGCGCATGCCTTTAATCCCAGCACTTGGGAGGCTGAGGTAGGTTCAGTGTTGTGAGTTCGAGGCCAGCTTGGGCTACAACGTGAGCGCGAGGCTGGGCCTCAACTACATAGTGCAAGTGCAACCCTGTCTCAAAAAACTAGGGCCAAGAGTTTGGCTCAGTGGCTTAATCACCTTCCTGGCAGGCAGCAAGTTGTGAGTTCAACCCCCAGTGCCCCAAAAGTAAAATAAAATAAAATAAAAATAAAAAAATAAATGAATAAATTCTGATCAACCACAGTGAAGTTTCGTTAGCGAAAACTGAAGGCATTTAGTACAGCTCTCACAGGAGTCACACCTTAGTAAGAAGGTTAAAATACTGTTAGAGTGAAGAAAACACTGAATGCAACCTGTGAAGCTTTAAAAGGGCCTTGAAACGATCAAACTGATACATAAAGAACCTAATTGACTACTAGATCAGAGGACAACAATAAAAGAAGACAACAAACTCCACATTCAATAAAGCAATTGTTACACTGCTCAGCATTCAATCAAAAATTACTAAAAATATCAAGAAATAAGAGAATGTACCCAAAAAAATCAAAGAAAAATGAACCATTAAAACAGAATGACAAACATAACTAGCAGATAATAATATTAAAATATATTAATTACATTCATGAATTAAAAGGAAGATTATAATAAGAAAAGAAACAGGATTAAAGAACACATTAATGGTACCTGGCCAATGTCCACACCCTGAAGGCCTGCACAGCAAAATCTACCTAGCAGTGCAGCTTTGGTAGTGCAGCTTTGGCACCTTACTCAGAACCTGGTAGGGCCCAACCAATGTCCCCAAACATCCAGGACCTTTGAGAAGTGGCTCAGGTCCTGGCTGGGTCCCATCCAGTGACCCTGAGAGGCAGGGGAATGTCTGGTGCTGAGCAGCACAAGCTCAAGGCCTGCACAGTGAACTCCAGCTAGCCATGCAACCTCAGCACCTCAACTTGAACCTAACAGGGCCCCACCCAGTGACCCCAAGCAGCCAGAGAGCTTTGGTGTGCTGTGTGGTATGATCTGAAAGCTTGCACAGTGTACTCCATCTACCTGTTCAGCCTTGGTACACCACTCAAGCAGCCAGGGAGCCTCGGAGTGCCATGTGGGGTGTGCTGAAGGTCTGCCTAGCATACTCCCCCCATTTGAGGAGCCTTCAAGTGCCAGTAGGGACCTGGGGAATACAGGAAAATGACAAAACAAGAGAGCAAAATACAAACCTCAAACCTGCAGCCCATCCCAAACAAGCCCAGGAGACATGGACATAGAAGAAAGTGTATGACGCACACCTGCAACTTCTGAAATGATAGCAACTGAAGTAAAGAAACAACTCCTTGAAGCTATAAAGGAGCTCAGATCAGAAATATCTCCCAGGTAAAAGAAGACATGATAAACATAACAAAAGAAATGCTGAACACATCTAAAGAAGACGTAGTTTAAAAAATTGAGGAACACTGCAAAAAGATGGAAACCTTGAATGAACAATTTAAGAAAGAAATAGGAAGCATGAAACAGATTCAAAGAGATATCCAAGAAATTAAAAATTCCATCAAAAGCTGGCAAAACCACCTCAATGAATATAAAGATAGACTTTCAAACCTTGAAGAAAAAATTGCAGAGAGTAAATAGGAAAGGAAAGATCTTTTAAAAATGACAAGGGATCAGGAGATAACAATTCAACAGCTGAAAGATGATGCAAAGAAAAACAATATACAGTTGATAGGTGTAAACGAAAAAGGTGACAACACAAATGATATCAAGAGTATTTACAGAAGTAATAGCTGAAAATTTCCCAAACATGGGAAAGGAAACTGACAAACAGATAAGTGAAGCATATAGAACTCCAACTAGCCATAACCAAAATAAATCTACACCCAGACATATAATAATCAATATCCCAGAAATTCAATATAAGAACAAAATATTAAAAGCTGTTACAGAAAAGAGACAGATCACCCATAAAGGAAAGCCCATCAGAATCACAGCAGACTTCTCCACACAAACAATGAAGTCAAGAAGAGCATGGAGTGAAGTATTTCAAATCCTAAAGGAAAATGACTTCCAACCCAGATTGATATACCCTGAAAAACTGTCCTTCAAAATTGATGGATAAATAAGATACTTCCATGACAAAGAGCAGCTGAAGAACTTCATGGCCACCAAAACAACTCTGCAAAGAATACTGAAAGATATTTTACATAGACATAAAAATAACTACAACTCCAAGGAAACCAATAGAAAAAAACCACTAAGCAGGGCAAACAATTAAACAGAAGGGAAAGGTAAAGAACCAATAGCAGAAAGATAACATGACAAAAATAAGCCAATATATATTGTAACCATCAATGTAAATGGCCTCAATTCACCAATTAAAAGAAACAGACTGGCAGAATGGATCAAGAAACAACATCCAGCCATATGCTTTATACAAGAAACACATCTAACCCAAAAGGAAATTCATAGACTGAAAGTCAAAGGATAGAAAACAACACTTCATGCAACAGGAGCCCAAAAAAAGTAGGGGTAGCTATTCTGTTTGCAGACAATGTGAACTTCAAACCAAGAATGATCAAAAGAGATAAAGGAGGTCACTACACACTAGTTAGGGGAAAACTTCAAGAGGAAGAGATAACAATCTTAGATATATATGCACCAAATATGGGAGCACCCAGCTATATAAAGAAACTAATAATAGAAATGAAAAATCAAATAAATAATAGCACAATAATAACAGGGGATCTTAACATTCCATTGACACAAAGAGACAGATTAACTAGACAGAAAATCAGCAAAGAAATAACAGAACTGAATCAAAATTGTGAACAAATGGACTTAGTAGACATGTATAAAGTGTTCCACCCAACAACATCAGTATATACATTCTTCTCAGCTTCACATAGGACACTCTCTAAAATAAACCATATACTAGACCATAAAACATGCTTAAGTAAATGCAAAAGAACTGAAATTATCCCAGGCATATTATCTGATCATAGTGCCATGAAACTAGAAGTTAGTGACAAAGAAACCTGCAAAAACTCTATAAAAACATGGAAGTTAAATAATATACTCCTGAACAATCAATGGATCATAGAGGAAATTAAAGAAGAAATTAAACAATATCTACAAGGAAACGAAAATACAAATACAACTTACCAGAACCTTTGGGATGCAATGAAAGCAATTCTCAGAGCGCAATTTATTGCAGTAAATTCCCACATCAGGAGAACAGAATGAACACAAATAAACAACCTGATGCTACACCTCAAGTATCCAGAAAAAGAAGAGCAAGTCAAGCCTAAATCCAAAAGAAGGGAGGAAATTATAAATATCAGAGCAGAAATTAACACAATAGAGCCTAAGATAACAATACAAAGAATTAATGAATCAAAGAATTGGCTCTTTGAAAGAATAAATAAAATTGATAATCCCTTAGCCAACCTAATTAAAAAAAGGAAAGAAAAAACTCAAATTCATGCAATAAGAAATGAAAAGGGTAAAATTACTGCAGACCCTGTGGAAATAAAGAAGATCATCAATACCTACTTTGAAAACCTTTACTCTCATAGGTTCGATAACATAGAAGAAATGGACAGATTTCGAGAAACATATGACTTACCAAAGCTGGATCAAGAAGATGTAAAACTGCTGAATAACCCAATTTTAGTTAATGAAATTGAAAATGTAATTACAACATTACCAACAAAGAAAAGCCCAAGTCCTGATGGATTCACAGCTGAATTCCACAAGAAACTCAAGGAAGATTTAATGCCAACACTCCTCAAACTCTTCAATGAAATTGAAAGGGAAGCAATTCTCCCTAACTCATTTCTGCAAGCAAGTATTTCCCTAATATCAAAACCAGAGAAAGACCTAACCAAAAAGGAGAGCTACAGGCCAATCTCCCTAATGAACATAGATGTAAAAATTCACAATAAAATACTGGCAAACAGAATGCAGCAAGTCTTCAAGAAGATTATACACCATGACCAAGTGGGATTCATCCCAGGACTGCAGAGATGGTTCAATATATGCAAATCAATAAACATAATATACTATATCAGTAGAGCCAAAGATAAGAATCACATGATCATTTCAATAGATGAAGTAAAAGCTTTTGATAAAGTCCAACACCCATTCATGATAAGAACCCTACAGAAAGTCAGAATGAATGGACTTTACCTCAATCTGACAAAAGTCATTTAGACAAACCAACAGCCAGCATCATATTAAATGGTCAAAACCTGAAAGCTTTCACTCTAAAATCAGTAACAAGACAAGGATTCCACTATCATCACTACTATTCAATATAGTGCTTGAAACATTGGCCAGAGCAATTAGACAAGAGAGAGAGAAATAAAAGGAATATGAAGAGGAAAGGAAGAAGTTAAATTATCATTATTTGCAGATGACATGATACTCTACGTAGAAGACCCCCAAAACTCCATTAAAAGACTTCTAGATATAACAACGAAATTCAGTTATGTAGGTGGATACAAGATCAACACTCAAAAATCAATAGCATTCTTGTACACAAATAGCAAACTCACTGAGAGAGAAATAAAAGAAACCACACCTTCACAGTAGCATCCAAAAAAGTGAAATACTTAGGAATCAATCTAAGAAAGGAAGTAAAAGATCTATTTATTGAAAATTATAGTACTGTGGAAAAAGAAATCAAAGAGGATCTCAGAAAATGCAAAGACATTCCTTGTTCATGGATAGGAAGAGCAAACATTGTGAAAATGGCCATTGTCCCAAAATTATTATACATATTTAACACAATTCAATCAAAATACCATTAGCATACTGCACAGATCTAGAGAAATCATTCCTAAAATTCATCTGGAACCAGGAGAGACCTAGAAGAGCAAAGGCAATTCTGGCCAACAAAGGCAAGGCAGGAGGCATCACAATCCCTGACTTGAAGTTATACTACAAAGGTACTGTGATAAAATCAGCATAGTACTGGAATAAAAACAGACCTGAAGATCAATGGAACACATTAGAAGATACAGACACAACTACAAAGACAGTCAACCACCTTATATTTGACAAAGGGGCCAAACATGTTCACTGGAAGAAAGATAGCCTCTTTAATAAGTGGTGCTGGAAAAACTGGCTTTCCATATGCAGGAAAGTAAAACTAGACCCATGCCGATCACTATGCACTAAATTAAAGTCAAAATGGATCAAAGATCTAAATATTAAAACAGAAACATTAAATCTGCTGAAAGACAAAGTAGGTAGAAATCTTGAAGATATAGGGGTAAGCAGGGAATTTCATGAACCAAAATCAAACTGGGTGGGAAATGCTTCCCAGAATCAACAACTGGGATCTCATCTTATTAAAAAGTTTTTCTATGCCAAAAAAAAAAAATCTCCAACAGAGTGAAAAGTAAACCCACGAATTAGAAAAAAATCCTAGTCAACTGTTCCTCAGACAAAGGACTTCTATCTAGAACATATAAAGAAATAAAAAAATCAGGCTCCCGAAATTCAAAGACCCAATCCAAAAATGGGCATCTGAGATGAATACACACTTCTTAGCTAAAGAAACACAAATGGCAAATAAATACATGAAAAAATGTTCAACAGCATTGGTCATTAGAGAAATGCAAATTGAAACAACACTGAGATTTCATCTCACTCCAGAAAGAATGGCCAGGATCAAGAAAACCACCAATAACAAATGCTGGAAAGGCTGTAGGGAAAAGGAACTATTCTGCACAGATGGTGGGAGTGCAGACTGGTGCAACCACTGTGGAAATCAGTGTGGAAGTTTCTCAAAAAGCTGGGATTGGAAGTCCCCTTTGACCCAGCTATTCTGCTCCTGGCATATTCACAGAAGAATTGAAAACATCATACCACAGTGATGCATGCGCACCCATGTTTATAGCAGCACAATTTGTAATAGCTAAATCTTGAAAACAACCCAAATGCCCATCAACCGAGGAATGGATAAAAAAGATGTGGTATTTTTATACAATGGAGTATTACCCAGCTATAAAGAAGGATCACATTGAGGCTTTTATAGGTAAGTGGATGCGACTTGAGACCATACTCATAAGTGAAATAAATCAAACTCACATGTGCAAATACTGTAGTGCAAGAAACTGAAAGAGTAAATAAGATACAAAATCTTCAATAAATATTGTGAAAGGGTAAGAAACTGCTCAAAGGGGAAAAATAACTCTGGGAAAAGGAGAAAAAAAGGAAGGAAAAAGAAAAAAGATATAAATTTGTGTATATACACTTAGGATAGCTGGGATGATTGTACTGCTGAATCTATTAGTTCTTGGAACAAAACAGTTAACATTCAATGATAAGATCAACTTTGCAAGTCTATATCTGGTAACCTGAGTAACTCTTCCGAAGATAATTAAGCAAATTAACAACCTTTGTTATGCTCCTACCGCCTTGTTGTGAAAGTCTATATTGTTATTGTTTTGGGTTCTTTGCTATTGTTATTTATCTGTCTCTTTTACTTCTTGTTTTTCTTGTATTTTGTTTTGTTTTCTTTTTCCCTCTAATACAGAAAGGGTAGATAAACATGTATAGGCTCATAAATGCCTAGAACTTCTACAGAATTTATAAGAATTGATTTTATTATATGTGATAGCATGAACAGTTACTTTGAAGAAAATGAGACATTATAGTAGACATTGCTGATTTCATATTATCTTGTTTTGAAGTCCAAGAATGCTTTTATTCTTTGTTTTGATTGATTTTAGTCTGTTTTCTATTATTTGATCTCAATATGTGTGAAGTTGTGGACAGTTATTTTGAGGAAAACAAGAGACATTATGGTAGCTATTGTTGGTTTCCTATTGTCTGAGTTCAAAGGCCCATAGTGCTTTCACTCTTTCACTATGATTAGTTTTATACTATTTTGTTTTGTTTGAATTTATTGTGTCTAAAGGTATGGACAACTATCTCAAAGAAAGCAAGAGTCATTATGATAGCCACTGTTGATTTCCTGGTGTCTGGTTTTGAAGTCCTGTGTTGCTTGCATTGTTCTGTTCTGATTCATTTTGTTTTGTTTCATTCTCTCTAAAAAAAAAGAAGAACAAATTAACAAGAAGAAAACCCTCCCCCTGAATCATCACCATGTGCAGGCCACTGGAGGGACAGCCAGATGCCAGCTTTTTCCCGTGAGTCAGCCCCATTTGCAGACTGTGGAGAAAGAGAACAAGAAATCACCAAGCAAGCCCTCCCTGTGAATCAGCACCATGCACAGGCTGCAGTGGTGAGTAAGAGCCAGATGCCACCCCTTCTGGTGCACAGACTGGCAAACAAGAAGAGCCAAACCCTCAACCCCTGTAAGTAACTGGCTAATCCAGAGAAACACAGGCTGTGATGATAGCTATCGAGGTGAAATGCAATTTGATGATTGTGGTGTTTGGTGTTTCATGACTTTGTAGGTCTAGGGCTGGTAGTCTGATCATCTATTCAGAGGGTAACAGTATACAGTGTGGTATCTATGGGGAATCTCCTTCTGAAGGTGGTAACCATTATTAATTCCCTATTATTTTGCTCTGAAGTCCTATATCATTTTCATTGTTTTGTTGGGTTGGGTTTTGTTCTGCTTTGTTTTGTTTGATTTTATTATATCCAATGGCATGGGCAGTTATTTCAAAGATAACAAGATATATTATGGTAGTCATTTTAGATTTACTATTATCTTGTTTTGAATTCCTTTACTGCATTCATTGTTTTGTTTTTATTTGTTCTATTACATTCTGTCTTGTTTGACTTTTACTATGTCTGAAGTTATGGGCAGCTATTTTGAAGACAGCAATTGTTCAAAACCTATTGATTTGAAGCCCTGTGTCATTTACACTGGTTTGTTTTGATTGACTTTGTTCTGTTTTGTTTGGTTTGGTTTTATTCTCTTTAAAATGAAAAAAAGGGACTTCCTGCAAAATGGCCGACCAGATGACACCGCGATAGGGAGACTCCCTGGAATATACCATCCAAATGCTGGAATATAGAATGATACGATAACGGTGGAAAGGAAGGGAGAGGGAGATGGATCCTCTGGACCCAAGAGGAGTCTAGAACAAGAACCGTGGCCCACGGAAAGAGTAAAAAAAAGAGAAATAAACGGGCATAGGTGGGGACCAGCAGCACATCTGACCAGAGCCAAGTCCAGTTGGCGGCAGGACCCAAACTGGGAAGGTGCGACTGAAGTGCTGGTGAAGCGCAATTGAATTGCTATAGCTGCGGCGGTGACAGCGGAGGCAGTGATCGATTGTGGAATGAGGTGGTTGTGAGCAGGCAAGTGAGTGAACCTGGCAGGCCCCAAACCCCCACCACCCCACCCCCGAGGGAGAACAAGGGTCAGGCATCCATCTTGAGACTGGAACTGCACCTAGTTAGGCACAGTTCCTTGTTCACACTGGGCACTGGAGGGTCCTGGCGGAATCTGCACGGGCACCCTGGAGGTGATAGGGGAAGTTTGGCGGACGGCCCGGTACAGGTTCCCAGGCAGCAGCCCTGTCCTCGCACACTGTACCAGACATCCGCGGAGCGGAAACAGGCTGTAGAAAGGCAGTGGACCATCACGGGCTCACTGCAGAGAAATTAGGAGATCCCTGAATAGCCCAGGAAAATGCCAAGATGGAAAGGTAGAGGGCACTCTCTGGACTCCGATACAAGCACCACAAATCCAGGTGATGCAAACGCAGACAAGGTCGGGAGTCCAAAAATTAAACTCTCAGAGGAAATGACAACCAAAGTGGGGAGACAACTCCATAAAGCTATAAAAGAAATTAAAGTGGCACTGTTAGCCCAACTGAGAATTGAAATGAAATACATAATAGGGGAGTCGCTAAGTGCCTCTAAAGGAGACATAGCCGGAAAGGTGGAGGATGGAAAATCAAAGGAAAATGAGAATGAAACAAATAAAGACTTAGAACGCATCAATCAGATTCAGAGAGACTACCAGGAACTCAAAGACTCCAATAAAAGTTGGCAGAACCACCTGAAGGAAACTAAAGATAGTCTTTCATATCTGAAAGAAAAAATGGCAGCCTGGGAGAGAGAAAGGAAAGACTTGCTAAAAATAATAAGAAATCTGGAAGTGGCAGTGCAATGGCTGCAAGACAACCCAAGGAAATATAATTTATGAATAAAAGGTGTGAGTGAAAAAGCAGGGTTCAATACAAATCAAATTAAAAGCCTATGTACAGAAATAATTTCAGAAAATTTTCCAAGCATGGAAACAGGAAGAGACTTTCAAATAACTGAAGCATATAGAACCCCAGCTAAACTTGACCAAAATAGGACTACACCCAGACATATAATAATCAAGATTCCAGAAATTCAACACAAAAACAAAATATTAAAAGCTATTAGAGAAAAGATACAGATTACCTACAAAGGAAGGCCCATCAGAATCACAACAGACTTCTCAACACAAATCATCAGGTCAAGAAGAGCTTGGAGTGAAATATTTCAAGCCCTGAAGGAAAATAACTTCCAACCCAGATTAATGTACCCTGCAAAATTATCTTTTAAAATCAATGGAGAAACAAGGTACTTCCATGACAAAGAACAACTAAAGGGATTTATGACAACCAGGCCAACCCTACAGAGAATACTGAAGGACATTCTAGAGAGAGATAAAGAAGTCCACTGCTCCAGAAACAGCAACAGAGAGATACCTCTGAGCAGGACAGACAAATGAATAATCCATCAACGGGATTTAAGTCCAGTATTTTTTCAATGAGCTGTTTAGTTTAATCCTATTCTATCTCAACCGGACTAACTTTATCATAAATGATGACAAAGACAGCTATTGTAAAGATAACAAAATTTATAAGGGTAGCCTTCAATGATATATGATCACCTTGCTTCAAAACCAGGTATTACTTTCACTGCTCTGTTCTGAGGGATTTTAACCTATCTTAGTGTGCTTGTGTTACAACAGATGATACACGCAACTGCCTTGAAGCTAATATGAGGCATTGTAGAAATCAATGTCACATTACTATGTATTGCCTCCATTACCTTATTTGTTAATGGTTTTATTCAGTACTATTTCATTTGACTATATTTGGCCAATTGGTAAGGGCATTTAGTTTGAAGATAATAAGAGGTATTACAAGGGGAACCGAGGAAGGAAGGTGTGGAAAAAAGACATAGTTTTATATGAGGGTATTCATAAGATAGTTTAAAAGTCTATACTACTAAATGTATAAACTGGTGAGAGAGAACAGTTGATATTCATATGATCAGATCAATCCTACATGTCTTTACGTGTCAATCTGAACAGCCCCCTTAATGGTAACGATATACAATTTTGCAACTACTGTAAAATTCCAACCATCTAAATTCCTAAACCTATAATTTTACAGTATCGGATATGTTGTTGATGTTTGTTTATCCCTTTAGTTTTTTGTTTCTCTTATGTACGACCATTCTTTTATCCTTTCTTGGTTTCACTCTGAACTATTTCACTTGATTATATTAGACCTGATGTTATGGGTAGTTATTTCAATGATAACAAGAGGTATTCTAAGGGGAAAGGAAGGAAGGAAGGGAAAAGGAAAAAGACATAAATTTATAAATATGCATAAGTAAGACAGTTAAAAAACTGTAGTACTAAATACATTAGCTATTGAAAAAGAAAAGTTAATATTCCTGAATTGATAAATCTTACATGTCTCTATCTGTCAATATGATCAACCCCTATGAAGGTAACAATATGCAATATTGTAACTACTGTCAAACTTCAACCACCTCAGTGTGTAAACCTACGATGTTATCGTATCAGATCTGTTATTGTTGTTTGTCTTTTTTGCTTTTTGTTTCTATCTTCTGTATCTATTTTCTCTTAAATAAAAAAAATGAAAAAAAGAAGAAATTAACCAAATTACAGTTTTATGAAATAAAATGAAAATATCACAAATAAAAATTTCACTAAATGGAATGAATAGAAAATTATATTCTCCAGAAAAAAAGATCAGTGAATATGAAGAAATAAAATCTAGGTTTCGAACTTGGCTGATAAGAGAGGGTGGTGTGTTGGAGATACTTGAAGAATCGCCAAAAAACAGGTATTCTGAAATGGAGGAAGAAATCACACTCAGAAATTGAAAAATCAATCAGAAAGATGAATGACTGGCTCCAACCAAATATCTGGGTTATTGAAAAATGAAGTGGACCTGCCCCCATTACTCAGGGAGCCATTCTAATGGCCTGAGGGCAGGAGCCAGTCTGGCAGAAGGCAGACTCCTGTGATAGGCTCCCCACATACCTTCCCACCCATCTGGAAATGGAAACCTAGCATGGGAGGAAACAGTGGGTGAGGGTGGGCCCAGGAAATTCAGGAATGGCAATGGAAAAAAAAGAGATAGCAACACAGAAATGAGCTGTCTCTCCTCACCATCGTTCTCCCAAATACTGGAGAACATATACATCCTGGAAGCATCTGACTCATCACCCATCACCCAGTTAAGACAAGGAAAGCCCCCCACATCACCCCGCTCTGAGCAGAGAGAGGATGAGTACTGCTAACTTGGGGAAGTAGGAGCCCCACAGGGCAGGGACCCAAAGATCACATCCCAGGAGATGAAGGAGAAAGAGGGAGACTGAACAGAATCATCCAGAGTGGGCCTTTTCCTGTGGTTTCCCCAAAGATCAGAAAGATCTGAGTCAACAAAAGATTCTAACCACCACCCACCACCCTGCTCAGGGAAAAGAAATTCTATCTCATTCTTGACCAGGTAGGTACCTCAGGTTGGGAAAGTGAGGCTCTCGATTCAGGGATGGTTTGGGATCTGGGCACAAAGACAGAGAGGGGCAGCTGGGGCAGAGAACTTCTGGTGATATCCTAGGAAGAAAGCCCCAGGGGGGAGCACATGGAGAGAGTAGGATTTACCCGTGATGATTTAACATATGCAAATCAATAAATGTAACATACCACATAAATAGACGCAAGGACAAAATTCACGATCATCTCTTTTGAGGCAGAAAAACCCCTTTGACAAAATCCTATATCATTTCATGATAAAAGCACTGAATAAAATAGGTATAGATAAACTATTTTGCATTCTGATAAAAGCCATGTATGACCAACCTACTGCCAACATCAAATTAAATAGGGAAAAGCTGAATGTTTTCCCTCTAACGTCAGGAACAAAAAAAGATGCCCTCCATCATCACTCTTGTTCAACACAGTACTTGAGACATTAGCAAGAGCAATTAGACAAGAAAAAGAAATAAAAAAGATAAGCATAGGAAAGGATGAAGTAAAATTATCATTATTTGCAGATGACATGGTCCTCTACATTGAAAATCCATTAAAAGTCTCTTAGAATAATTAATGAAAATCAGTAAATAACAGAATGCAAAACACAAAAATTGGTAGTATTCTGTATACTAATAATGAACTCCCTGAGAAAGACATTAGGGGAAAATATCATAGATAATAGCACAAAGAAAAATTAAATAGTTATTGACCTAACTAAGGATACAAAATATCTCTACAATGAAAACTACAGTACTCTAAAAAAGGAACTTAAAGATGTCAGAGAATGGAAATAAATCCACTGCTCTTGGATAGACAAAACAAATACAGTCAAAATGGCCACGCTTTCAGAATTGATATACAGACTTAATGCAATCCCAATAAAAATTCCAATGACATTCTTCACAGAACTGGAGAAAACAAACCTAAAATGCGTATAGAACCATAATAGACCCAGAGACCAGGAGAAATAGTCTCTTTAATAAATAGTGTTGGAATAACTGGCTATCAATATACAGAAGATTGAATTTAAACCCGTATCTCCCAGTACTAAACTAAAGTCAAAATGGATCAAAGAGCTAAATGTTGAACCACACTTAACCTTCTAGAAAATAAGTCAGGTAAAATTCTTGAAGTGATAGACATAGGAAAAGACTGTCTGAACAGAACCACAGTTACACAACAGTTAGTTTTGAGAATCGACAAATTGAATCTTGTTAAATTTAAAATCTTTGCACAGCAAAAGAAACAATCAACAGAGTGAAAAGACAACCTATGGCATGGGAAAAAAATTGACATCAATTCCTTAGACAGAAGATTCATATCTAGAATACATAAAGAACTAAAAAAATTAGACCTCCAAAAACAAAAGGCCCAATAAAAAAAATGGACAAGCAAAATTAATAGCCAACTGACAGAAGAAGAAATACAAATGGCCAATAAATACAAAATGAAATGCTTAGCATCACTGGCCATTAGAGAAATGCAAATTAAAAACAACATTGACCAGAGAGAATGGTCATTATCAAGCAATCAAATAATAAGAAATGCCAAAGAGATGGCAGGGAAAAAGGAACCCTGCTACACTGTTGCTGGAAATATAAACTAATACTGCCATCATGGAAATTAGCATGGAGATGCCTCAAAAAACTGAAACTAAAGAGTTCATTTGAACCAGCTATTCCCTTTCTGGATATCTTTCCAAAATAGTTAAAGATATCATATTACAGAGATACATGCATACCTATATTTATAGCAACACAATTCAAAGTACCTAAATCTTGAAAGTGACTTATAATTAATCAATAACTGAAAGGTTAAAGATAATGTGGTATTTACATACCATGGAGTACTACTACAAAAAAGATAA
This sequence comes from Dasyprocta punctata, assembly GCA_004363535.1. NCBI lineage: Eukaryota > Metazoa > Chordata > Mammalia > Rodentia > Dasyproctidae > Dasyprocta > Dasyprocta punctata. The sequence goes on from RJWM01000597.1 coordinate 76,155, forward strand.
ACTTGAGTCATTTGTAGGAAAATTAATATACCTTAAGACCCTAATGTTAAGTGAAATTAATCAAACACTTGGGCTTAATATCACATTGTTACTCTTATATGTGAAACCCAGAGTAAAAATAAAGAGCAAAATAGAAGATAGATAATAGGAGGTGGGGAGATAGATCATTCTCAAAAGGGAAAGAGATCAAGAGACAGTGAGAGAGAAGATAGAGAGAAGGGAAAAGGGATAAAAAAGGAATTGGGATGTGTTATACACATATACTATTAAGGCTTATGTTTAGATGGCTGCCCAAAGACTCATGTGGCATAGATAGGGTTTTTTAAAAGGTGATTGGATCTCAAGTGTGTGACTCTGGAATTGATTCATGGTGCAATGCTAGAACCAAGGGCATGAGAATTAAAGGTACGAATGCTACTTTCCTTACTAGCCTGGATAAAATACAAAAGATAGAAAGAGCTGTGGTCATCCCTTGCTTGTTTTGATACCTTCTGCCTGCCATGAACTCTTTCTTCTCTGTGACCCCTGTGTGCCATGTTACCCTGCCTTGGAGTCAGCTGATTATGGACTGAAACCACTACAAACTGTGAGCTAAATAAAACTTTCCTTCTTTAACTTTGGGTTTCAGATATTTTGTCTCAGCAATGAGAAAATTAAATAAGACATGTACTAACTCAACAGAAAGAATGCAAACACTATATACTACAAATATATGCAAAATAAATAAATAAATGGGAATTAGTCTACAGAATGAAAGGTGGGTTGAAGGCAGGAAGGGAAATGGGTATAAAAAAGAAGTACAGGGCTGGGGATATAGATCAGTAGTACAGCGCCTGCCTGGCAAGTGTGAGGTTTTGAGTTCAATTCCTGATACCAAAATATATCCCAAAGGAGTAAGGAAATTGGGCATCAAGTTTTCCACCTGTAAAAGAAGTACAATACATTATGTATGGGTATGAATTTCCCACAAGGAATATAAACATTATGTACTACACACATATTCTAAGAAATTAAAAAAATAATAATGGTGATGAAAAAATAGTGATGGCTATTAAAGTATTTGGACTAAATTGGATACAATTTTAAAATGACATACTTTTAAGCCATTATTAAAACTTAGATGGAGAACTAAGGGCATCACATGACAAAAAACACCTTAACAGGTACATGAACACCAAACCAGGACATGAAAATTACCCAAGAATATCCTAGACAGAAACACAAAACTAACAAAGTCTAAAAGGTGGGTATAATGAATACATCAAGGAGGTGAGTAGTTAAAGAAAAAGGAAAAAATAAGAGAATCAACAACAGAAAAGGAATGGAATGACATGAATAAGTCAATACTGTTCAGTAATAACTCTCAATGTAAACAAACTCAACTCCTGTTATGGTTTGTGTCCCCCCGAAGCCTTGTTTGGTCATAGGACTTTTTTCACAGGTGGCTGAATCTAGAGTATGCAATGCTGGAATAAAGGGTGCTGGGGTTAAGGATGGGTTATTGCTGGATCAATCCACAGACTGCATTGGCACTGCCCTAATCCCAGTAGACTGGATGCCATATAAGGAACAGAAAGAGGCTTGTCTCCCGCCTTTGCTCTTGTTGCTTTTGCTGTCTTCTGCTACCCCAGCTGCCATGAATTGTTGCCCCTCTGACAAGCCACCCTGCCTTGGAACCAGCCAATTATGGACTGAAAGCTCTGTAAACTCTGAGATAAATAAACCTTTCTCTTTCAATTTTGGACATTGGGTATTTTGTGTCAGCAACAAGGGAAAAGTAACTAAAATAATTCCCAACTAAAAGACAGATTAGAAGTCTAGATCAAAAGACAAAATGAAATGGTCTGTGGCATTCAAGAGACTCATCTAATCCAAAAAGAAATTCATAGACTAAAAATCAAAGGATGGAAAATAATATTTTATGTACCAGGACCTGGAAAGCAAGCAAGAGTAGCAATTTTATTCTCAAAGTAAACTTCAAACTAAAACCAATCAGAAAAGACAATGAAAGACTACATAGCAGATAAAGGAACAAATCAACAGGAACAGATAACAACTATAAATATATATGCACCAAATATCTGTTCACCAAACTTCATAAAGCAAAACCTGTTGGATATAAAATATTGAATAAACGCCAGCACTATCATAGCCAACTTTTGTATCCAATTTTCACAAATAGGTCAACTAAAAAAATTAACAAAGAAACATCAAAGTGGAACCATACCTTCAAATAAATGAACAGAGTAGATATCAACAGGGTTCTACCCTCCTACAATAAAATACACATTCTTCTTAGTAGCACATAGGACTTTCTCTGGAAAAGACTACATGCTAGTCGATAAAGCTGGCTTAAGTAAACAAACAAACAAAAAATCCCATGCATACTGTTGAATCATAGCACACCAAAACCATAAATTGATTGCAGAAACTTTACAAGCACATTGTTTGTTTTTACATTAAATAACGTGCTCCAACACACTCAATAGGTCACAGAAAAACTAAGTGAAGAAACTAATCAAACAATTCCTAGAATCAGGGATGATGCTATTACAATGTATCAAAACCAGTGGAGAACAATGAAAGCAGTCCCAAAAAAGAAGTTTATTGCTGTGAATGCTCACATTAGAAAAACAGAGTGAGGTCAAATAAATAACCTAATGTTATACCTCAGAAAACAAGAAAAGTACAAATCAAAATCTCATGTAAGGAAGAAAATTATAAAGCTCTAACTGGAAATTAAGGTAATTGAGACTTTAAAACCAAGATTAAGAATCAATGAATTGAATAGCTGGCTCTCTGAAAGAATAAACAAAATAGAAAATCCTTAGCTGAACTTAGCAAAAGAAGAAAAATAAAGATCCACATCATTCCAGCTAGAAATGATGAAAGTGAAATTACAACAGATGCCACTCGAATCCAGAAGATCATTAGTAACTACTATAAAAAAGTTGTATTCCTGGAAATTGGTGAATCTTAAAGAAATAGACATACGCCTAGACACATATGAATTTTAAAAACTGAACCAAAAAGATGTAAAAACACTCATCAATCTAATAACAGGCAATGAAATTGAAGCAATAGTAGAAAATCTATCAACTAAGAAAAGCCTGGGACCTAGTGAACTCTCCACTGAATTCTGCAAGACCTTCAGGGAAGATACAAATGTCAATACACCTGAAAATTTTTAATGACATTGAATGGAAAGGAGTACCTCCAGACTTATTCCTGGAAGCTCCCATTACCCTGATTCCAAAACAAGACAAGGACTCAAATAAAAAAGAAAATTAGCTGGGCATGGTGATGTGTAACTGTAATCCTGGCTAGGTCCACAGAGTCCCCAGTGGGAGCCCCTGCCTTTCAAATTATTAAAGGGACTTAAATTGGCAGTCAAAGACTTCGGTTCTACTGCACCTTATACTTTACAGTTGGTGGACACCACAACTGATAGAAATGGATGAAGCTAGAATCAACCTTAATTGACCCAAAATGCTCAGAAAATGTAACAAACAATAAAACTAGAAGTCTAAATAGATAAGAGTATATGCTAAGTCCTATGATAAAAATATGTTAATTATAGATAAGATTTTGTCCTTTCCAAATTCTTTTATAAGAGATCTCTGCTAATTGACCTACAATAAATCTGACTAGTCTATTTATAATTGTAAATTCTATGATTGTAAAAATTAGCGTAATTCAATTTGACTAAAATATATTTGAGTGCACTCTGATTGTGTAAGATGTTTGTCAGTCTGGCTGTGTATCTGTTTGTATGTTTGTCCAGTCTGTTAAGGTGTTGTTGGGAGTCAGCTGAACTAGTGATTGTTCACATCTGTGGAGCCAAAAGCACAAGTGCCCATACAAGAGTGCACAAGGGCACACAGTGCCTAAGAAATGCCCTGAGGGCATGGGGTGCCGGAAGTGATAGGTGTTCCAACCCGAGGACATGGAGCATAAGAAGCGAGCTAATTCAGCAAAGGGGTGTGATACAAATGTATAAATAGCCCCCGGAAACTTAGAGAGTTCTTGTGGACACCAACAACTCTGTGTTTGTTTCTATGTCTGTTCAAATCTGTACAGATTGTCCATGCTTGTCCATTTGTCCATTTTGTAAACAGCTGTTCCCTTTTATTTTAAGCTCAATAATTTTTCTCTTTTTTCACATTCTTGGATCATTTAATCAAAGTTTAATTTGGATAATAGACTTAAAAAGCATGCTTCCACCTGGGTTCCCAGTTAGTCCAAATGTTGCTAAGATTGGTTGGTAAAAGTAATGTATATTGTTGTTCATCATAACTTGAGAGTCTCTCATTGTTCAAAGATAATATGTTAAATGTTATAATTGGAGTTGTCTTAAATAAAAATATATATATATTATTAAGATGATTATTAAACAAAATCCCTTGGGGTGAGGGGGGATTGCTGGACAGGACTTTGATTGATAAATAAACATCTCCCCCTTTTTTTATTTTTTAATTTAAAAGTTTCCAATTGAGTTTGGAGTACTTTGAAGAAAAGGTTACTTTGAAGATGACTGGGAAAATAAAAATAATAATCAGAATTATTACGATGGAAACTCCCAAGTGAACAAAAGTTGGCCAACAGGTGGCAGAGTTAACGACATTTTGAATCAATGAGTACAAGCTCTCAGCTAAAGCAATACCAGCATTTAATTGTGGGGCATGACTAATGTCTCTAATTTTATCTTGTAAAGCTTTAATATTTAAGGACATATTAGTATTATTCTATAACTCCTGAAGATGATTTTTTACCTTATCCTATAGCTCTGAGGAATTGGAATATGGGAAAGGTGTGATGCAAATCCATTTGTAATTTGCATGACATTTGGTTGTTAATTGGGTTTTTAGGCTTTGAATTTGATTACCTATGTATATAACTGTGTCTTTTAAGGCATTGATTTGAGTTTTTAATTTTTTTATCTAATTTTTTTTGTATAGTTAAGGCCATTGTTACATTATGAGACAAGTCATTAACATGATTAGCAGTATGAATTTTTTGTACTAAAGCAGTGGTGGAAGCAGCGAGAGAAGCAAGTATACTTATTAGAGCAGTAATTCCTAAAATAAGAGCTGCAACAAAGCGTTTAGGATGCATAAGTTGATTGAGTTTTTGAATTATATAGTATCCTGAATCATCATAGTATTTTTTTAACTTAACTAGAATCAGAATATGTGATGGCTGATGTACAATAAGAAAAGTATTGTAACTTTTGGGTAATCTTGAATTTATACAGTTAGTAAGCAAGCAAGCTGAACATGCAACATGGTAAACAGAATTAGTAAGTGTAATGTTTAGAATTTTATCATTTCTTAAGAGAATAGCATATGGGGTATTTACACAAGCTGTTATTGCTAAAGGATCAAGTTTGTTACTAGTTGGTTTATACAGTAACACCATATTTGTGGCAGCTAACAATCTAAACAATTCTGGATATGTTTGTTTTGTTATTTTTAGGAGAGAAGCTTTGATAGATAGGTGTCACCCATCCTGGGGAGAACCACCTATGAATAGGTTCTCCATCTATGGGCAAACTATTATTAACCACAAATTTATTATTATTATTATAATTATTATTATTGTTTTTTCTGTGAAATACTTTGTATAATTAAAATTTGGAGAAGAAACTGAGAAATCCATAATGGTGATATTGGTACCCACTGGCTTAAAAGTAGTAACAGTGTGTTTAAATCCACAGTCAAGCCATCGCGGAAAACGAGTTTTTTTATTGATTGTCTTCCAGTACAAATCCTTATCTGGATATTTAGTAATGCAAGATTTTAAGAGTAGGATGGAATCTGATTTTGTAATATTTATATAAGTTTTATTATAAGTATGATATCCCCATTGTGACTAGACTCAATGTCCACACATATCTGAGGTTGTTTTTTCCTGGAGAATCAGTAACAAATGTTTTGTAGTTAATAGGAAGGCATCCTGGTAGGGGGTGCCCTGTGGTAACAAAACATAATGGGACATCATCTGAAAATCCTTTAAAGGTTAAGTTATAAGTAGTCTTATGTGGAATGAAAGAATTGGGAATTCCTCCCATTAGATCTGTATTATTAGTAAATACTTTTAAGCTTTTCTCTCCCCTTGCAGTAAGATGCAAGAGAAGAGGATCGGGAATATAGGCCCAATAAGAATCGTGAGCTAAAACGTGAGATACCTGACAGGCAAGCAATGCTAGCATTTCCAGGAACAAAGGAGCTGGAGTCTTAGGTTTTTCACTCAGGGAAACCACTGTTTCAGCATTTGAAGTGAGGTGCTTTAATTGCCCCCCACGTGGGTATACTGACTGAAAGAGTGGATTTTGCCTGTAGAGAGGAGAAAGGATCAAGTTTAAGCCTGGCCATTTTTACATTAAGTTGAGTGTTTTTTGTTTGTTTGTTTGTTTGTTTGTTTGTTTTGTTTTTGTTTTTGCTTTTTCATCCGGGGTCAATCTGGACGAAGTCTCCTTTAGTGGCCATTGTGGCATCATTTTTTTTTCCTGGTAGGGATGGATGAGCCAGTCAGGGATCCAAATTGGTGATTTTGCATCCTGTGGAAACACACAAGCATATTCTCGTCTGGAAGTTAGTAATATGTCTGGTCTAAATCTTTGATATGGCCTTTGTAAATTAGATGAAGGTAAACTAAAGGCAAACCTTTTATAATATTTAGGATCCAAAGGTATGGAAAAGAAGCAGTCCTGTAAGTCTATTACACATATAAAGGTGTCTTTTGGAATAGCCACAGGTGAGGGCAATCCTGGTTGAAGAGCCCTGATGGTAATCATAGTTTTATTAATAGCTCTTAGATCCTGTAATAGTCTCCATTTTCCTGATTTTTTTATAACAAAAATAGGTGTATTTCATGGACTATTTGAAGGCTCTATATGTCCCAATTGTAACTGTTCATTTATTAATTGAGTGGCTGCTTGTAATTTTTCCTGATTAAGAGGCCACTGCTCCACCCACACTGGTTCATCTGAATACCATTGGATTGAATCAGCATAGTAGGGAGCAGTGGCCCTAGTCATAAAAAAAGAAGCTTGTTTGTCAACTTCAGAAATTTTTAACTTTTTTTTTTTTTTTTTTTTGTGGCACCAGGGATCGAACTCACAACCTTGCACCTGTCAGGGCAGGTGCTTAAGCCACTGAGCCGAATTGACCTGCAAGAGCAAATCTCTCCCCCACAAAGTGAATGGTAAGGATGGAATGACATAAGGCTGAAATGTCCCATTTAATTTCCCCAACTTCCAATGAAGTACACTCAACCTATGAGCAATGTTTGTAGCCACCCCTAACCCAATAGGGGATGAATTACTGTGAGTAGTAGGCCACGCTTCAGAAGGCCAGTCTTTTTTAGCTATACAGGAGACATCAGCTCCTGTATCTATGAGCCCCATAATTGTTTTTTCCTCTATTATAATTTTTATAGGTCTTTGATGTTGTATTTTTTGTACCCAAGCTATTATATCAGAAGATTCAAATCCTTGATCATTTTTTTGAGGCATAAGAACTTTATTATTGTTTGTAATCATGGGCAGAAGGATCAGTTGTGCAATTCTCTGTCCCAGAAAAAGTTGAGTTTTTTTTTTTTTTTTTGGAGGATTGATCATTACTTTTATTTTTCCTTGATAGTCTGAATCTATTTTAGGAAGCACACTTAATCCTGCTTTAGAACTAGAGCTTTTTCCTATTATTAAACCTAAAGTTTCAGGAGGCAATGGCCCAAAAGTCCCTGCTTTCCACAATTGCAACCTTGTGTAGTCCATTAATCCATAACTGTAGTCAGCTACTAGTGCAGGTGGCAATTGTCAGAAGATGTTAATGATTAAAGTTTTTTTTATAATATATTCCTTTAGCATTGTTTATATACCTCTGGTAGTTGTATGTTTTCTGCAGGATATTCAAGACCAAGTTAAAGTGAGACCTGTTTTAAAAACAATCAATTTTTGTTATCTATCAAGGTCAGTTAAATCTCCTCAAGAAATGTCTTGAACCCCTACATAGCACCTCTTAGTTCTTGTCAGTGTCAGCTGTTTGAATGAGTCATGGCCATTGCTTAACCAAGTTGCTTTCTGTGAAAGCCTGGGAGATATATATTTTCTCTTGGTGACTCTCCTTAAGCACACCACACACTGATGATCACTTTCCTCTGTGGTCTCATAGTCTCCTTGATCAGAAGACCAGTGACTCATTGAGTATTTGGTGTCACAGCAGAGGTTTTTTGATGTCCTGGATCCTCATCGACTTTGGAGGGCTAGGGCCAAAATATTGGCTATCCTCCTAGCCCCTCTGTCTCTCCAATTGTTGGTCTTTAAACCTCAGTAGTTGAATATCCAGAAAAAAAGATTGTTAACAGTACAATGTAGTAGAGGCAGAAAGCATAACATTATCATCTTATCTAAATACCAAACATTTTAGAACATAAAACGGAACCATTATTTTTTAAAACAACCATGGATGTTTTAATATTTGAATACCTGTAGAATGTTAACAAACTGTTACATATTTTACACAGAAAATAGAAATCAAACCCATACCTAATGTTGTAACATGACAATTATGATGACATTTTTTAACACACTTGAATTTGTATTTTTTTAAACATAAGATATCCCCTTTTTGATCAATCATCCCTATCTAATACATAAAAGCTTTTACCTAACTTGTTTACCTTTAGTGTGATGTACATCCCATAAGTTTTGTTACAGGCTGAGGTGTGAATCTGAAACAAAATATTGTCACCATAAACAATCCCTGTTTTACATTTTGGAAAACCTGTACATCTGGATGCATGAATATATAAATATACCACGGGCTTAATAACAATCTATCATAGCTGTATGAAAATCTTTGTATGGGCATTTTTAAATCAAAAGTCTTGTTGTATTATATATTTTTTGATGATGACAAATGTGAACATATTACAATAATATTTTATATAACTTTAGTTGGGGGTGTCTCCCTTAAGGCTATGGAGATAAATGGGGCCTCCAATCAATGAACAAGAACTGGTTAATGAACAAGAGCTCAGCCCACCTTCGGGGACTCTGTGGACCTAGCCTGGCTGGACCGCAGCAGAAAGGTTTATTTATCTTACAGTTTTTGGAGGTTTCAGTCAATAATCAGCTGGCTCCAAGGCAGGGTGGCATGGCACTGGGCAACACTTCAAGGCAGTGACCAGAGCAAAAAGCAGCCAGAGTAAAAGGGGCAACAGCAAGCTTCTTCTCCTCTCTCATATTGTACACAGGGAATCCTCCGCCCAGGGTGGGTGTAGCATTCACAAGTCTCCTTGCTTTCCTTTGCACAGGATGAGCCTATTTACAAAGTAAGAACACTAGCTCCCTGCTGAGTTTCTCAGTTAAACTTCTGACCTTCTCAAATTGACATAGTGAACAGGTAACTGCTTGGGCTCTATACTCCAGGATGTAGAGCTGCCTAGTTACTTAATTAAGCTTCTAGACTTCTCCAGTTGACACAATGTATAAACCATAACAATCCACCCCTTGTCAACTTGGCAATCAGACACATTTCTTTAAATCAGTCTCCAGATACAAAGGCATACTTATTCTTAACATTTTGCAACTTGAACATTATAACACATCTTAACAATCCTTAAGAACAAGCATTAAGTCTATCAACAATTATATTACAATAGAAACAACATTTTGTCCTTGGATTCCCCCCCGCCAAAGACTCATGCACATCCCTTTATGCAAAAGGCATTTTGTCCATCTGCAAGAGTTGCCAAAGTCCTAACAGTTTCAGCATTGCTGAAAGGTCCAAGTCCCAAATCTTCTCCAAGATCTATGACAAACTCTTAACTGTAACCCCCTGTACAAATGAAAACACTTTCAACATATAAAGACACAAGATAAATATTACCATTCCAAAAGTTACAAACAGGAATACAAAGCATTGGAACCAAAACAAGTCCAAAATCCAGCAGGGAAAACATTAAGTCCTGGAGTTCTATGCTCAGCATCTGAAGCAATCTGGTTGCAAGCTCCAAAAGGCTTGAGTGATTCCACCCCTACAGCACTTCCAGGGGTTTTAACTCCCACAGCTTCTCTCTTGGGCTGTCTTTGCTCCCTCATTGCAGGTTTCCTTAGATGATCCACACTCCTGGCTTTTCCAAACTTCTGGGTTCTCCACTGCACCTTTGGCTTCACACTCACAGATTCACACTCTGCTCTCTCAGGATCACACTGCCTGGCCTCCCAGGCCTTCTGAAATTGGGGTGGAAGCCTTTTAATCTCAGAACCCTGCACCACGTGGATGATACCAAGGTCTGCTGCCAGCTGGAGCAGTAGCCAGGCTCTCCTCTCTCTTGGCTGATGGCGTCGAGTGCCTGGCTCACTGGGCACTCTGAACCTGATTCTGAGGAACAGATTCTCTATGCCGTCTCCATTCTGGAACCTGGTGTGGCCTCCAACACCATTCAGCAATTGAATAACACTAAAGGCACCTAGCAGTCACATAATGATGGAGAACACTGGAGAGTGGCCAGAAGCGATTCCAAGGGCTGCCAGTAGCTGCTGAATCTCCGTGGTGAGGAGGACTGTTAAACCTAAGTGTTGATAGCCACTGATATTCAAAGCCCGGAGTTGTTAATATTAAAAAAGCAACATTTTGCCAATTCTTGATTTCTACCTAAATTGTGCAAAAGAACTCTCAGTCAATTGATAATGCTTCCATTCAACTCCAACTTTCCCAGAAATAATCATGACTATTCAATTGTGTGCTAATCAGCTTTCTTTGAGTATAGCAAATACCTAAGATATAATCAATTTATAAAAAGAAAAGCTTTATTTTGGCTCACAGTTCTGAAGGTTTCAGCTGGTATACGATGAGGCAACACATCATGGCAGGAATTCATGATTGTGCTCACTCCATGACTGTGCACTACCAGAGAGGAAGAGACTGGGGCCTTACAGTGCTACTTGGGGCACACCCTCGATTACCTGAAGAAATCCCACTAGGCCTCACCTTTAAAGATTTCACCACCTCCCAGTAGTGCCAAGCTGGGGATCAAGCTTTTAATGAATGGGGTTTTAGAGGACATTTAAGTGACAAACCATAGCAGACAGCTGTTCTTCTAAAACTTTTTCTTTGTTTATATACATATTGCTATACAAAGAAGTATATGCAAAGAAATATACCTTTTCAGGTCACTGGTTTATGCTTTATTTTCCTACAGATTGCTTTCTTTATTTAATAATTTGTCTTAAAAGCTCTGTCTCTGTCCCAACCTACTGCTCTCCATGTGATCCTGCTTGGCTTATGGTGCCTCCCTTTTTCAGGAAATATAAGGAGTAAATTCTTTCAGGAGAAGAAGAGAAAATGGCAGAGTAGTGAGTGCCAGCAACTCCGCTTCTCTAGGACAAAGTTTCTAGAATCTGGAAAACAATAACTTGGAGAGGAATCAAAGTGAGAGAAGAGTACATGGGAACTGTGAGGGAACTGGCAGGATTAAATACAGAAGAAATGGACCACTGTTGCACTGCAGTTAGTGGCTGGATAGCCACCAACTGGAGGCACACTGAAAGTAACACTTTTTCTGTTCCTGAAGAAACACAGACCTGTACCATGACCAAGAGAATCTTAGGCAGCTTGCTGAGAGCAGTAAGAACATGATCTGAGCAGTCAACAGTTGGTGAGTGACTGCAGGATAAGTGCCTAAGGACAGCGTTGCACAGAGCAGAAGCTGGTGGTGACACCATTGTAGGAAATGGTTGCATGTTTGAACCTAGGTCCCAGAACAATCCCTTAGCTACTTCACCCTGCCAAATTCCCAGAGTGGATGAAGGAAGGACAGTTACAGGAGACTGCTGGCTGTGGGAGAGCAGCCTCTGGGGAGTCTAGCTGAGAGGCGGGGTCCAGTGATCACAGTCTAAGCACCTGCATGTAGAAGCCAGTGTCAGCCTGAGCTACACAGCAGTGGAAGCTCACAGTGGTGTCCTGTTCCCACTGTGAGTAGAGCTCTATGCCCGGCACTGCTCAGGGTGCAGAATGCCACAGACTTTCATCACAAAGATGTGTCCTGGCCTGGGCTCTGCTCCTTAACACACTCCTGAGGGAAGGAGCCACATGTCCAAAACAATAGAAGATTTTCTTTTACTATTCTTTATTTGATTGTATTATTTTTCATGTTTTATTTCTATTATGCTTTTGTAAATTCTTTTTTCATTGTTTTTTTACTCTTTGCTGTCTTCCTCCTCTACATTTTTCTCCATGCTTTTATCCCATTATTTTACACTTCTTTCTATCATAAGAGTGCTTATATATGTGCTTTGCCTACTCTTACTTTTTTTTTCTCTCTCCCAATATCATTTATAGAGGGTGTATTGGTTTGTCCTCTGTCCCCCCAAGGCCTCATGTAATTTGGATGGGGCTGAGTCTGGCGTTTGTGATTGGTTTGTTGTCTAACACTGGGATTGGTGATGTGAGTGTTGCACCTGCCCGGGGTGGAGCTGACATACAGTGTAAGGGCGAAAGGAAAGTATGTCTTCCCTCTCTTGCTCTCTCTGTCTCTTGCCAGTGAGCCTTGCTATTTGGTGGCTGCCATGAATGGCTCCCCCACCACACCACGCTGCCTTGGAGCCAACTAAGTATGGGTGGAAACTCCTGAGAATTGCAAGAAATAAACCTTTCCTTCCCTAATTTTGGGCGTCAGGTATTCTGTCTCAGCAACCAGTGAAAAGTAACTAAGACAGAGGGCAAGGGAACTCTCTCCTGTTCATTTATGTCCCCTGCTACTTTTACCCATATCTCTTCACCTGACCTCTTCCTCTGTGATTTATTCATTCTCAATTTTACTTTTCTGTCCTCTCCACTTTTCAATTGCCTCCCTTAAGCTTTTTCTATAATATTTGTATCAAGCATAGAACATTTTCCTGTCCCCATTTCCCACTATCAATTTTACATACAGTTTTCCCTGTTATCCTTTCCTAAATATATAACACCATGACCTTAACATCAATAAGATCTTTCACCCCCTCCTATTTCCTCCTATTCATATCACGGAGCAGAGGACTTAAATTTTTTTCTTTTTTTTTTCTCTTCTCTTTCTTGCTCTAGCATTACACAGTTCCCCAAACCCCTGGGACTTAGATGACTGATTCTGTAAAATTACTCTGGATCACTGTTTTTCAACAGAAGGAGATATAGCAACTGTATATAGTGAGCATTAACTGTAGGTCAAGACTTAGGGTTGTTGTGATGCTTATGCTATAGTTGTGGATTTCTTCTCTAGGCCAAAGTGAGACCCAAGACAGGGCCATATGGTACGATATTTCTCAAATAACACTGATAGATTCCACTGCAATGGGTGGATTAACCTCTTCCTGCAGTAGCTGAATTCATTCCATAGGAATAATCCTAAGTGGATACCTGAGTGCCAGTAAACTTGTCTGCCAAACCAGGCAACACGTCCAGGGAGAGGGATAACACGAGTTCCTCATCCCCTCTCAATTTCTTAAATTCACCATACTTAGCTCCTTCACAGTCTCTCCTATCTCCACTGATAGATTTCCTCAATCCTCCCCATCCTAAACTCTTGGTTTTTCCATATATTGCCTATATTACTACCCTCCTTAAGATCAAGTTCTGATACCTATATAGCTTTCTTTAACACAAAGTGAACTCCCTTTCTCCCACAATTCACCCTTGCCCCCATAAAATATTCTCTGAAAACCCTCAATACTAAGCCCACAAGTCAACTAAAAGTACTCCAGTAAAATCAGAACCCACATCAATTTTCTCTTCTCATTTACCACTATTCTGTCTTTCAAACATCTCCTTTAGTGCCCAAGACAATTTATTCAACCACTTTCTATTCTCGCCCACCCACCTCACCTACCTTACTGTGGAGCAATCACAAATAATAAACTGTCTTAGTGTGCAAGGAGAATAGACAAAAGAAGGTGGAGAGTCACTGCAAGTAGTATCAGACAGAAATTGTTTAAGATTGAATCTATGGATGCTGTTATAAATAGAAGCAATTTTTTCAGCAAAACGTAAGGACAAAATTGAAATTCCACCAGGCATGGTGGCACACACCTGTAATTCTAGCACTCAGGAGGCTGAGACAAGAGGATCACTGGGAGTTCAAGGGCAGCCTGGGCAATAAAGCGAGTTCAAGGTCAGCCTGAACTGCATAGTGAAACCCTGTCTCAAAAAGAAAAAAAAAAGAATTGACATCTCTTACAGTAAATAACAGGAGAAGCAAATACTAGTACTAGATGTACAAAGATGAAAATTATTCACAAGGAGGCAACCTCCTACTAAAAATCTCCATATAAGCCACAAACTCTCCTCACTTCTCTAGTCCTTAACCCACAGTAAGACCTTCCCTCAAAAAAGGAGAGAGAGAGAGAGAGAGTGATTCAGTGAGAGAAAGAGAGAGAACTGAGAGAATAGAGAAATAAGGAAATAGAAGTTCTCCAACCCCCCCCCAACTCTCCTAAGGCAGAGCAAGGGATCACTCACATAAGGAGAAGAAAACCAATACCAGGTAGAAGAAACCTATGAAAAATTCTTAGAAGTGATAAATAAAATAGATGAGTTCAAAGGGGAAATGAACCAAACGTTAACAGCAATTATACTCAATATGCCCACAATGAATTTTTTGGAAATAGATTTTAAAAATTGGGCAAGCTAATTAGAACAGTTCAAAATTTGGACAACGGAATCAATAAGGATATGGACTCCTTGAAAAGATGTCAGACAAAAATGCCAGAAATAAAAAATAGTATAGAACTCAGACATTGCAGAAATGACCAAAGTGAATACAGAGACAGATCAACTAAGCAAAAAATCAATAAAGAAATTTCAGAGCTGAACCACATCCTTGAACATATGGACTAAATAGATATACACAGAGTATTTAACTCCTCTACAACAAAGCATACATTCTTTTCAGCAGTACATGGTACTGCTTCCAAAATAGATCTTGTACTAGTCCACAAATCCTACTTAAATAAATATAAAAATTTTGAAACCACTCAATGCATTGCATACTATCAGTATTACCCTGATACCAATGCAATGAAAATAAAAGTCAATGACAGAAGACATTTCAGAAAAGGAAAAAGTTCCTGGAAAATGAACACCATACTCCTAAACAACCCAATGGGTCACAGAAAAAATCAGAGAACAAATTAAAATTTTTCTGGAAATTAACAATGATTGTACAGTTAAATGAAACGTCTAGGACAGTATGAAGGCAGTCCTAAGAGGAAAATTCATTCCAATCAGTGCCCACATTAGGAAAACAGAGCAAGTCCAAATAAATAACCTTATGAGAAATCTTAAGATATTTGAGAAACAACAACAAACCAGTCCCAAACTGATGTTAAGGAGAGAAACTATAAGGAAGAGAGCAAAAATCAAAGAAATTGAGACTAAAAAACTGTGGCTGGTAGGCAGGCTCACCAAGAGAAAGAGAGAAAAAACTCAGATGAAAACTATTAGAAATGGAGGTGGGACAAGATGACAGAATGGTAAACAACAGGGTAAGTGGCCTCTCTGAAAGATACCATCCAGATGCTAGAATATAGCAACATGGGGAAGACAAGAAGGAGGCAGGTGGATCCTCTGGACCGAGGAAGAATCTAAAGCGAGAATTGAAACCCACAGAAAGAGTAAAAAGAAACATTCAAATGAAGAAGGCAATGGCTGGCAGTGCCTCTGCCTGGAGCCAGACCCACTCTGTGAAAGGAGTTGCTGGAATCTGGGGATGCACAAAGTCCTGTGGCCGTGGTGGCTGCAGCAACCCTGGAAGCCTCTGCCCAAAGAGGCAGCATCAGAGGAGAGTGGCAGTGGACGGGGGAGCAGACCTGGAGGACTAAACTGCTGAGTGCAGCAAACCCCAACCTCCCACGAGGGAGAGCAAGGGACTGGCAGCCATTTTGGGGCTGGAGCCGCTCCTAGTTGGGCACATTCCCATGGAAATTGCTCCGACTGAGCCCCAGAGGGGTCAGTGGGTGACTGGCTCAGTCTGGAGACCACGGCTCCATGTGTGCCCTAGGGGTGATAGTGGAAGATTCACAGATAACCAGCCCAGGTTCCTAGGCTGCAGCCCTGCCCCTGTGCACTGTGCCAAACATCAGGGAGCCAAGGCGGGCTGGGGAAAGGCAGCTAACAGTGCTGTAACAGCACAGCCAGTGGTAACCATCAGATAGCCACAATCAACACTGGCTAGAAGAACCAGTCTAACCTTAAGAGAAATTACAGACAATGCGCATAATACCAAGATACCCGGTACACACTTGTCCAGAACAATGCAGGAATACGTCAAGACAAAGAAGCAAAAGGCAGTCTCTGGCCTCCAATCCAAGCAGAACAAATCCAGGAGAAGCAAATGCAGAAGAGGTCGGGAGTTCCACAATTAAAGTCTCTGAGGTGATGACAACTGAAGTAAAGAAACAACTTCATGAGGCTATAAAAGAAATTAGAACAGAAATACTAACTCAACTAAAAAAAGAAATGAAAAACATAATAAAAGAATTGCTAGGCATCTCTAAAGGAGACATAGATGAAAAAATGGAGCATAGGAAAATGAGGGAAACCTTGAATGAACAATACAAAAAAGATTTAGAATACATGAAACAGATACAAAGAGATTACCAGGAAATAAAAAACTCCAATGAAAGATGGCAAAAATCACCTGAAGGAAACTAAAGATAGACTTTCAAACCTTGAAAACAGGTTTGCAGCTTGTGATCATGAAAGGAAAGATCTCATAAAAATAGCAAGAAACCTGGAAGTAACAATACAATGGCTGCAAGACAACCCAAAGAAACATAACTTAAGAATAAAAGGTGTGAGTGAAAAAGCAGGGGTTAATACAAATAAAATTAAAGGCCTATTTACAGAAATAATTTCAGAAAACTTTCCAAGCATGGGAACAGGAAGTGACTTTCAGATAAATGAAGCATATAGAACTCCAGCTAACCATAAGCAAAATAAATCTACACCCAGACATATAATAATCAAGATCCCAGAAATTCAACAGAAAAACAGAATATTAAAAGCTATTAGAGAAAAAATAGATTGCCTACAAAGGAAAACCCATCAGAATCACGACAGACTTCTCATCAAACCATTAGGTCAAGAAGAGCTTGGAGTGAAGTATTTCAATCCCTGAAAGAAAACCACTTCCAACCCAGATTGATGTACCCTGCAAAACTACTTTTCAAAATCAACGGAGAAACAAGATACTTCCATGATAAAGAACAACTAAAGGAATTTATGACAACCAAGCCAACCCTACAAAAAATACTGAAGGACATTTTAGAGAGATAAAAAAGTCTACAGCTCCAGAAACAGCAGCAGAGAGATATCACTGAGCGGGGCAGACAATTGAATTATCCATCATCAGGATTTGAGTCCAGTATTGTTTTCAATGAGCTGTTTAGTTTGATCTTATTCTATCTCAACCTGCCTAATTTTATTATATGTGATGACACAGATAGTTATCCCAAAGATAACAAAATATATTAGGGTAGCCTTTATTGATATTTGATCACCTTGTTTTGAAACCTTGTATTGCTTTCATTGTTCTGTTTTGAGTGATTTTAACCTATTTTGGTTTGATTGTATTATAAGAGATGATATAGGCAACTGCTTAGAAGATAATACGAGACATTATAGAAATCAATGTTGTACTATATATTGCTTCCATTGTTTTATCTTTTATTGGTTTTATTCTGTACTATTTTGTTTGATTATATTAGGCCCGATGGTATGGGCAGTTATTTTGAAGATAACAAGAGGTATTACAAGGGGAAAGGAGGAAAGAAGGAAGGGAAAAGGAAAAAGACATAGATTTATATGTGGGTATACATAAGATGTTCAAAATGACTATACTGCTAAACGCATTAACTATGGAGAGAGAACAGTTGATACTCATACAATTAGATCAATTTTACATGTCTGTATCTGTTAATCTGAACAACTTCTTTGAAGGTAACAATATGCAATATTACAACTACTGTCAAATTCCAACCATCTCATTTGTAAACCTATAATGCTATTGTATCTGATTTGTTGTTGTTTGTTTTTCTCTTTTGCTTTTTGCTTCTCTTTTCTGTGTCCATTTTCTCTTAAATAAAAAAGCTATTAGAAATGAAAAAGTAAAATCACAACAGACACTGTCAAAATGCAGAAGAAAGTAATTGTTTCAAAAAATTACATTCCAGCAAATTAACAAATTTTGAATAGACAGATTCCTAGACACACAGAAACTATTGAAACTAAACCAATAACAAGCAATAATGAGCAATGAAATTGACTCTGTAATAAGAAATCTACCAATTAAAAAAATCAGGACCTGATAGATTCACAAATTTTTCAAAATCTTTAAAAATGTTATATTACCAAAATTCCTCAAGCTCTTCAAAGAAATCAAAAGGGAAAAGTGCTTCCAAACTCACTTATGGAAGCCAGTATCCCTGATCTGGGGGATATATCTCCTGAAATAGACAAGTAGTCCAAGGGAACAAAGGTGAGGGGTAAGAAGGAGGGGCAGGGGAAATACGAATAAAGATATGCCATGTACAGTAATCGAACAAACCCTAACTGATGTCAACACTGTATGCCATAAAATAAGCTAAGAAAAGTAACATCAGCAATTATTAAAAAGGGGATAAGGGATCAAGAGGAGGTGTTCACTAGAAAGATTGGCCTGTAATTCTCTTTTTTGGCTGAGTCTTTCTCTGGTTTTGGTGTCATAGTAATACTTGCCTCCAGAAATGAGTAAGGGAGTATTGTATCCCTTTCAATTTCATTGAAGAGTTTGAAGAGTATCAGTATTAAATCTTCTCTAAATTTCTTATAGAATTCAGCTGTGAATCCTTCAGGACATGGGATTTCCTTTGTTGCTAACTTTTTAATTATGTTTTCAATTTCATTAACTGATAATGGGTTACTCTTGATCCAGCTTTGGTAATTTATATGTTTCTAGGAATCTGTCCATTTCCTCTGTGTTTTCCAGCCTATGAGAGTAAACATTTTTGCAGTAGGTTTTGATGATCTTCTGAATTTCCACAGGATCTGTAGTGATTTCACCCTTTTCATTCCTCATTGCATGTATTTGAATCTTTCCTTTTTGGGAAAAGATTGGCTAAGGGTTCATCAATTTTATTTATTCTTTCTAAGAACCAACTCTTTGATTCGTTAATTCTTTGTATTGCAGCCACGACACTTTTGAAACCTCCTGTGGCCTCTGTCACTGCTCCAGGACATGGCACTCTGTGGCTTTTTCCTCTGAGCAAACTCTTTCAATTTTCCCAACTTCAGGCTGCAAAGGGTGGAGGCCCACTGCTTCCCAGGATACCACCAGGCCATATTTTTTATTCCTTTGTTCCTTCTCAGCAATCAAGGTCTCAGCTCGATCTTTACAGTCCACAGCTTCCTGGCCAAACTCACAAGGTTTTAAATCACCATGTTGGACTCTGCTCTTGATTCCTAACATAAATCTGGCTAAGAGCCCCCAACAAGAGCCAGGCCACCATTTCAACATTTGGCTGCCTTGTAATTTCTCTCTCTAGACTAATCAATCCTTTGCCCTTAATCTCAGTCTCAGGCAAAGTCTCTGGGCATGGGCAGAATGCAGACAAACTTTCTGCCAAGTCATAACACACATGATGTGGAGTTCAACAACCAATGCAGTCCTTCTTCCCATGAGAAACCTCCCAAGCCTGGTCTTTACTGGCAGGCTTCCTATCAGCCTTCTGGTCTCCTGGGCTCTGACCAGAATCTCCCATACAGGACAACCTAAGTTGTTTCAGCTCTATGCATTCAGGCGACATCTCCAAAGCTTTCCAAACTCTTCCCTCAAGAGCCTGGTCTTTACCAGCAGGCTTTCTATTTCTAAAGGCTCTCGAACCTCATGGTCAGGTTTAGTTGCAGCAATGACCCCACTCTTGGTACCAAATTCTGTCTTAGTTACTTTTCACTCGTTGCTGAGACAAAATACCTGACGCCCAAAATTAGGGAAGGAAAGGTTTATTTCTTACAGTTTCTCGGGAGTTTCAGTCCATACTTAGTAGTCTCCAAAGCAGCATGGTGTGGCAGGATAGCCATTCATGGTGGTTGCCAAACAGCAAGGCACACTGGTGAGAGAGAGAGAGGGCAGAAGCAAGAAGGAGGAAGACTCGCCTCTCTTATACTATATGTCGGCTCCATCCCTGGGTGGGTGCAGCACTCACATCATCAATCCCAGTACTAGACAACAAACTGATCACAAGCGCCAGACTCAGCCCTGTCAAAAGTATATGAGAACTTGGGAGGACATAGTATCACCCAGTACAATATATATATATATATATATATATATACACACACACACAAGATAATTAAGATAGTTATACTCTAATTTCTATAAGTTCATTGAAAAGGAAGTTTTGTGCTTATATTGGTTGATTAATTTTTTATGCCTATATCTTGTAACATGAGCAACTCCTTTGAAGACAACAATACACGATGTATTAACCATTGTTACTCTCCTACTATCTTGTTCTGAAATTTTGTGTCATTGTTTTTATAATTTTTTCTCTTTAAAATAAGCAAAAAACAAACAAAAAAAGAAGAAATAAGAATGGAGATAAAAAGAAATCAAGATATATCAGGTACAGAAACAAATTCCCTATAATGAATGTGGCCATTATGTATACCTAAAGTATACCAATAAACTTAAATTTAAAAATTTTCAATTCCTAGCACAATATTAGCTTTCCTTCTTCCTATCATATGTTTAGTAATTTAGAGAAAAAAGCAAAACCAGGGATGTTCTGCTTAAATATGTCTACAAGTGTGCTTGCTTTGGCAGAGCATACACTAAAATATAATACATAGTGTATATAAAATATAATATATCTGTATGTATAATACTACCCCTTTAGGACATGAGTCTTTATTCAAAAACTCCAGAATGTTAAAAAATTAAATAAAATGAAATTGCGAACAGTAGCAAGAAATAAAAGTGCTATTGATTTAACATGCTTCTGTATGAGGTCTCATGCTAAACACTTTTTAATATGTTTTCATTATTTATTCCTATGAGGTAAATTTTTATCACTTCACTCTCTCATTCTAACAAGAAATAAATAAGGGATGGAAACAAAGAACAAAGGAAATAATTTGATTTGATTAAATTGATGTGATAATTAAGGACTGAAATGAACTAACCACAGGAAGAGCAAGGAAAAGATCATTTCTGACTCAGTGCACTGACACAGGCTTCCTATGGGATGTGGGGGGAAGCTTGGCATGTTCAGTGACTGGAAAATAGACCTCCCTGGGATTGTGCAGAACATAAAGGCATTTAGTGATCATATTTCAAGTTGGAGAAATAAGCAGAGAGGAGAGAAAAACTCTAAAGTTTGGTTCTTAAAGAAAACATCATGGAAGATGTTCAAAGCAGAGAAGTGGTGGGATCTCATTGACTATGATCATTTTTGCAGGCAGACAAAAAATAAACTGGAAGGGTAGAAGAATTAAAGTTCAGAAACCAATTTGGAGGTGTTACAGTAATTGAGTTGAGAGATGGTAGCAGCCTGAAGTGTTATAGGAAGAGAAATGGAGACTAAAAATAGAGGCGAAAGACATTTTGGAGCTAGAGTGACAAGTTTTGGTGATGGGTCACACCTGGATGAGAGATTGGTATGAACTGCAGGCACTACTCATGTTTCTGGCTCCAGTAAGCAGGTGCATGGTATTCCACTGACTGAAATGGAGACAGCTGGATAGAGATGAAAGGGGAAGGTTTGTGGAAATAAACCTGTAAATATTTTGGTCATGAGTTTGAGTTTCTGTGAGACATTCAGTACAAGTTCAAACAAGTGGTTAAATCTGAGAAGAGAGATCTGGACTGCAGATACAAATCTGAAATTGATCCCTAGGATGGTAGTATTCCAGTACAGAAAATTACTAAGATTATTTTTGAAGCCAGTGTTTTAAAGGAAGAGCAGAGTGCTAAGGACTGAGTGCTGAAGATAGCATGTAGCCATGGGATTGAGGAAGAGTCAGCAAAGGAGGTAGAGAAGCTAAGATGGGGAAAATACCAGGAGGGGGTGTACTGAGTAACACAAAAATTTGTGTTCTGTGACAGGAAAAGTGGTTATCACTATATCCAGGTATGTAATAAATGTTTAACAAGTCAGGGGGAAAATGCCCAAATTTACAGCATCTGCTGATTTTTGTAGTATGGATACCCTCACTAATTTCATGCCACCATGCCTCCACTGAACCTGGAGTTGGAAAGAAACACAATTAGTTGTCAAGTACTGTACCTGTGAGGTTCAGGGTAGCATGCTACTGAGAAGGGGCAGGAGATAGAGACAGGGAAATGTGGATTGAATTTGGCAATATGCATGTCACTGCTGACCTTCACAAAAATCATTTCTGGACTAGAGGGAAGAAGCCAGATTGTAGTGAGTAGAGAATAGTAATGAAGACAAAAAGGAAAGCCAAGGCACAACTTTCCTAAAGTAATAAGTGGATGGAAGCGGGAGAAAGAAGAGTCAAATTTTTAAAAATAATAAGCTCAGTGACACTGACAGTTTTCCCCAATGTGCATCAAATAACTGGAAGGAGTAGAATATGAACCCAGGTTTGATTGACTCAAATGTTTGTGGCTTCTTAAAGCTTCCTGGGTCATAGAGAAAAAGTTTTGTAAAGTAAACATAAAATCACAGATGATTTTTCTTTTATATTTTTCTGTATTTTCCACTTTCTTCACTAAGGAACTGAATTACTTTTATAATCATAAAAATACTGGATATATTTTTATATATTTGCAGAGTAAATACTGGGATACAGCTAAATATTATGAAATCATTACCTAGTCAAATTCAACAGAACGAGTTTAATTACTAAACAGTGCCACCTAGTGTAAAATTTACATGTCATACAAATATTTCAATTAATTCCATTTTACAGCTTATAAATCAGAACACATTAAAATATCTGTGAACTAAAATACCTAAAGGTGCTACATTCAAAACTTAAATTCATAGATTCTGATTCTTAGGTGGTTTCACAGCATCAGAGATGGGCAGGGACTATGTCCTGTGTTTGGTATGGTGTGAAGAATACTGCCACAGCTCAAAAGATAATGAATGGTAGGAATCAGAAAGTGATTTAATTTCTCTATAAAAAATTTGAGGGCTCTTACATTGAAATGCAAAATGAGTTTAACTATTCTTTACTCTCCTCAGAAATATAGTATGTAATGATGAATGTTACTTACAGACGAGGTTGGATCTGTTAGGGGATACTATTGCCTTTGGCTCTCTATGAAGACATAGCTCTGTGACAAGACTAAAAATTCTTATTATAATGGCCAGGAAGGGTGGTATGTAGATGCAATAGATAACCAAGGTCTCGTTTCTAAATTCTAGATTATTCATGTGTAAATACAATTTTAAGGTTATAGGTATATTTCTGAATTATATCATCAAATTATTTATAATAATAGTTTGAGTGAGTATAAAATCTCATACTAATAGACATAGTGTTTAAAATGATCAATAAGCTTTTTCTTTTTAATACCAATATTTACTAGAATTACTGCATATTTAATTTTAAAAAAGATTTGTTGCTATTTGCAGAAAGTGAAAAAATAATATTTGCAGCTAATTTGTATATACAAAAATGTAAAATTTTCTATAGTAATACTAGTTGGATCAATACAGTGTAGTCTAAAATAATGATAAACATACAAAACTCAATAGCTAACTTATAGAGCAGAAGTAGATTGTTAGAAAATACAATGAAAGAAGATACCATTGACAATATCATGAAAAACTACAAAATATCTCAAAATATCCTTGGAAGTATAAAAGACACTGTAGCTTGCTAGAATCTGACCATGTATGGATATAAATTTGCTTCATGATAGATTATATGAAAAATGAGGACTAAATTATATTTAGTTTGGAACACCTTCAAAATTTTTCTTTTGTGATAATTTAATAACACATATGTTTAAAAGTCTTAATGGTAGGTGGAAATAACAGTATCAAACTTGTACAGCACTATATTAAATTTGAATTCACCAAGCATTTGCCATGAAGCTATCTGATCAGACTGTCACCTATGGGTAGCAAGAAAAAGGGTGTCCCTGACTATATTTATCAACTACCATTGTATCAGGCATTGCAGTGCAGAAAATGGCAGGGTTGCTAGATAAAATACAGAAGCTTCACATAAATTTGAATTTAAGGTAATGAAGAATATTTGCTAGGAAGCTGGTCATGGTAGCACAGTTTTGGTCCCACATACTTGGAAGGCTGAGGCAGGAGGAAAACATGGACCCTAATGAATTTACATTGTGTGGATGTGTTTGGGGTCATGTATTGAGGGAAGTGTGTTTTCTGGATACATAATTTCTGAGGACTCTCCCCACAAGAAACTTGAAAATGTGGAGCCTTTTGTTCAGAAATTAGGAACTTCACAATGGTAACAGCACCAGCATTAACTCCTTCTGAGGCCAGGCTATGCAGGCTATCTTCTCCATATATATTTTATTAACCACCTGAATTGACTGTGAATTGAAACCTCTCTAAGGGAATGCCTTTTTTATTACACCAGAAGCATGCGAGTGTATTAAAATATGTGACCTTGATAAGTGGACCCACTAAATTAAGAAGAAAATGAAACAATGAGAATATGGATTTCACAGTCTGTCAAGGCCCGGCCTTACGGCTGTGTAGGTTTGTATGCATGGTTTTCAGGGGAGAATTTGCATCTGATTCTCAAAGGGATCAAGAACCCAAAAGGTGTAAGTATTATTCTATGAAATGATTTCTTTATTTAAATAAGCCTCAGGAAAAATCATGCTTTGCTTTTAAAAGCATTTCAAAATCTTTGCAAGAAACTATGTAGATTCCTAAAACTACTTTTGTTGCAAGGTATAAAAAAAAGACAAATGTGAAATGAGGAATAAAGGAATAAAGAAATTCTGTGCAAAATCCAAGTCAGCAAAATGAAACCTGAAACAATCTACAGTAAACCCTCACACCCTAGATGTCCCATTACAAAACTTGAGGCATAGTAAAACCTACCTTTAATTGTAGCAAATCTTACACAATATTATATACTATTTATTGAACATCTCATGTTCACTAATAATGTCTGACAGTGTTTTGATAATCATGTATAATTCTTTTTTTAATCATGTTCAACTTTTAATTCACATAATCCTGAAAGAATCTACAGTAAGCCCTTTATCACTGAGGTACATCCCCAACCTCTAAAAAAATTTCTTCCCCAAAATTTTGAAACAAGGTCTTGCTTAATTACCCAGACTGGTGTCAAACTTGCAATCCTTCTGCATTAGCCTCCTAAGTAGCTGGGGTTACAAGTATGTGACACCATGCCTGATCAGAAAATTTTTTTACCTGGCTTCTACTTCCTTTTGGTACCCCAGTCTCCTACTGGCTCCTCCTTCCTCAGTCTTTCTGAGGGATTCCCTATTTCTCTCTTTTGGCTTTGATCCTCTGTGGCGAACCACTCAGACTATTTCAAAGCTCAGGGGCATCTAAGGACACCTGAAGATGTGACCCCACTTTTCTTGCACAATCGCACAGTGGAATACGGTTCTGTAACCATGACTTAGCACAAGTAAACACACATGCACTGGTTATGGTAAGAATGTAAATGTGAGATAACAACCTATATAATAATTACAGAGTAAAGACATAGGCAGCTCTTGCTCTTGCTCTTACTCTTGTGTTTTCGTGCTCTTGTGCTCTGCTCTGCTCCATGCCTGCTGCTGTTGCTGATGACCTGCATACATGCATTCCTTAATCTTGGGATCTCACCCATGAGAATCTCCCCTGGACCCATGAGAGGGCCACCATTCTCTTCTCTCCGTCTGTATGTACTCTTTAGATAAACTAAACCAAACCCATAATTTTAAACACCATTGTATGTATGTTGATGATTTTCAAATTTATTTTTCCATCTTGGACCTCCCTGTTGAGCCCAGACTTTTATGGTCAGCTACATTCATGCCCCTTCATTTGGAAGTCTAGTTAATGTCTCAGACAAAACTCAGCCAAAATGAACTCCAGATTTCTCTCCTTGAAAACCCCCACTGTTTTCCCCACCTCAGTAAATGGCAACCCCATTCTTCTGATATTCAGAGCAAAAAGTCTTGGAGGCATCTGTATTGGGTGATACTATGTACCCCCAAGTCCTCATATACTTTTTTGCAGGGGGGAACTGGGGATCTAACTCACAGCCTCACACCTGCCAGACAGGTACTTAAGCTACTGAGCCAAACTCCCAGGCCTAGTTTTTTGAGGCAGGGTTGCACTGTGTAGCTCAGGTCGGCCTTGCGCTTGCGTTGTAGCCCAAGCCGGCCTCGAACTCAAAACACTCCACCTACCTCAGCCTCCCGAGTGCTGGAATTAAAGGCGTCCTCATATACTTTTGTCTGGTGCTTGTGTTTGGTTTGTTGTCTAGAGCTGAGATTGGTGATGTGAGTGCTGCACCCGCCCAGGGGTGGAGCTGAGATACAGTGTAAAGGAGGCGGGTCTTCCTCTTTCTCGCTTCCACTCTTCCACCTCTCCCTCTCTCTCCCTCTCTCTCTTTCTCTCTCTCTCTCTCTCTCTTGCCAGTACACCTTGCTGTTTGGTGGCTGCCATGAATGGTGGCCTCGCCATACCACGCTGCCTTGGAGCCAAATGAGTATGGACTGAAACCCCTGGAGAACTGTAAGAAATAAACCTTTCCTTCCCTAACTTTAGGCATCAAGTTTCTGTCTCAGCAATGAGTGAAAAGTAACTAAGACAGCATCTGTCCCTTTTTCCTCTTTCACACCCCACATCAAATCTATTGACAAATGAGGTCAGCTTAATCTTCAAAATATATCCACATGAATATAGATCCCAACCCATATACTCCTTAACCCAAGTTACCACGCTGTCTCTTAGCTGGATTGTGGCCACAGTTTCTGCACTGACTATGTGAGTGTGCCTCATAATTCTCCCAACAGTGGAGCATAACTGACCAGGGACGTCAGCTGCTGCACCTAAAATCCATCACTCTGTTCTCACTGAAGCCAGACTTCTTAAGAGCTACCCCCAGCTTATGACTGTGAACAGCAGGCCTATTCCTGAGAGATGGAGACTCATCTGGTGGATGATTTTGCCAAATTTACCTAGAACTGCACTACAGTCTAAGAGTCTTTCATTTAACCCTCCTACCTTCCTTGTGCCCCTCACTGGGGTCAGAACTGCATCGCAGTCAGAAGGTTCTCAAAGCCTATTCTGGCACAATCTGCAGCTCCCCTTACAGGCATTCCTCTTAATAAATCTCTTGGCCAGGCGTGGTGGTGCACATCTGTAATCCCAGCATTCTGGGAGGCTGAGGCAGGAAGACAACAACTTAGCAAAGTTAGCGAGACCCTGTTTCAAAATTAAAAATTAAAAATTTTTTAAAGTGCTGTAAATGTAACTTGATGCAAAGGCCCTTGGTTCGATGCCCAGAATTATTATTATTATTTTTTTCTTGCATGCATAACCTCTTTTTTTACCTCTTGGGAGATCCAGATTATCACAGTCTCCTAATTGTTTTACTTGATGCCACAATTACAGGCATGGAGCATCTTCACACAGCAGCTAGAGGCAATCAACCTAAAACTAAACTTCTTTACCGGTGCCTTCAGGCACTGCACAATCTGGTCATTGCCTACTTACAGATCTCATCTCCTCTTTGCCGACCCTGCCATGACCGCATAAGTCTCCTGGCCATTTCTTGACCCACTGGCTACGGTTTACACATCTTTGAATATGTCTTTTCCTTTGGAAGGCATATAGATATACAGGTAGGTATGGATATGGGTATATCTACATCTAGATGTATATCTAGATATAGATATCTTGATCTCTCTCCTCATTCAGGATTATCATTCTCTAGTCTCATACTCAGTTTTATCTTTTCTTCACAGTATTTAACTAACATTTGACACACTATATATCTCTGATCCTTATTTGTTGATTCTCTTTCCCTACTTTAGTACATGTACCATAATAACAGAGACTTTGCATGTTTTACCCACTCCTATATTCCCAACACCAGAAACCTGGAATACACTATTCAATAAATATTGTTGAATGAATAAACGAAATCATTCTTTAAAAAACATTTTTAGGATTATAAAAAAAATCAAAGGAATTTTCAAACATATGTTTTCTTAGGAACATCTGAGGACATAAATTTATATTTTCCTCACTTGTTGAATATGAAACAATGCTGAAATTTAAACCACATAGTGGTCACTAACCTTGTAGATACAAAATATGAAATGGCATTATTTTCACAAACAAGCTTAACGCATTCCTAATTAGCTGGATTGTAGGCAGGAATGTGCTAAAATGTCTAGGGAGTGAAAATTATCTATGACCCTCAGGAGTGTAAGTGGTACTAGGTAATTTTTGGCAAGTCTATTGTTTTTTCAAGTATAGTGAGAAAAAGACAGGAAAAAATTCAAAACTCTCCCAACTGCTTGGACTACATGACAGCAAACTAACTTGCTGACTGTAATTAGAAGTAATTGGACATGTATCTGAATTTTTGTGAGATTTAAGGAAATCAGAACTTTGAACACCCCTGAGATTAATTTTTTTAAATGTATGTTCTTATGAAACCTAGACCTACTCTCATCCTTTTCTAGTTATAATGTTAAGGGAGAAAAAATTTAAAATATAATATAATTGCATTTTTAAAAAAATAGAAGCAAAATTGTAAGTTACAGGGTCACAGAAACTTTCTGTGGCATACAAATTGCAGACTCTGTGGCATAGAAATCGAAGCCACAAAGTGCCTTTTTGGCAGTCTGCCCTGCTCTGAATATTACATTTAGAGGTAAGAGGTAGAAATGCAGACACTACATCCTGTCATTGATTCACTGCACAGGAAGGTCAGACATAGTGAAGCATTAAATGGCATAGCTAATACCTGATGCACTATGTCATTCCTATCAAATGGTTAAAAATACCCAAGTAGAAATTACATTTCTTGTTTTACAGCTAAGCTATTGCACAAATTTGAGTATATCTATCCTTCCATAAATTAGCAAAAAGTCATAAGTATGCTTTACTAATGCTTATGTATTACTTGCCGCGTCTAAACTGGTCTGGTTCAGGAATTCTCAATAGGTTACAATGGAGGTGTCAGCTAGAGTTCCTTTATCTGATGGCTGTACTGAGCTGGAGGATCTGTTCTAAACTCACTCATATGGGTTTTGGCAAGTTTCTTGCCATATGGGCCCCTTGTGGTGTGGCAGCTCACTTCCTCCAAAATGGCCAAGCAAGAGTGAGAAAGGAGCTAGTCAGAGGCTGCTATAGCCTTTACAACCTAACCTTAGATACAACACACCATCAGTGCTGTTCTGTTCTACCCTTCACATAAATTAACTCCGATACTCTACAGTAGAATACTTTGCAGGAGTGTGAATACCACTGGGTAGGAACATTGTGGCAGGGAAGGGGGCTCTTGGGAGCTGACTACATGCACTCTTTCTCAGTTTTCTTCTCTATGGAGTGAAGTCTTTGAGCCACATGATCTTTCAGGCTGGTAACCACTTGTCTCTCCAGTGTCACCTTCAAACCTTGCTTTTGCACTCGCATGTAAAAATTACTATTCATTTCAGCCTACTGGCCATACCAACCACCACACCTCCTTGCTGCTATCACTCAGAGACTCCCCAAACACTATACCCTATCTTCTCACTGGGCTGTGATTTGGGACCTGGTTTACAGTTGTCCTCCTCACACCAAGTCCTACCATCATCCTAGTACCTCCGCATTCTCATAGGTGACCCACCTCACCACAAGGTTTTCAGTTCCTTGACCTTCTCCTTATTAGAAAGGAGGAAAATTGGTCCTTTCTCTTCCATTCCCTCCCATACCAACATCCCAAATTTGTCATCATTGAAACAGTTTAACTTCATAAACAGTAAATTTAATATCTTATTCTCTCATTATAACTTCCTATTCTTCCAATTATCTAAACAGCTGGCTCCAAGAGATGAATGTTCAGACCCTTGATCTTCCAGAAAATGGTCACATCTACATTCTCTGTATCAATTCCTTCCTATATTCATTTTATTTACACATCAAATTAGATTTCAAAGTCTAATCGACCCACTTTCTTAATAGATTCCTCAATGCCTTTATCTCATAGATCTTTCACATCTGCCTGGAAAAACCCTGGTCCTGACTGATTTCAAGTGATGACCTTCTATTATGCATAAGCAAGTTACTAAACACTGCTGCAGAAAATCACCTGACACTATAAATTGGTTACTTGGTGGGTTAGTCAGTTTTTTATCACTGTGATAAAATACCTGATAATAAACAATTTAAAGGAAGGAAGTTTTATTTTGGCTCAAGGTTTCAGATGTTTCAGTTCATAGTTACTTGATTCTATTGCTTTTAGGCCTAGAGGAAAATTGGTCAGTTGAGCAGTGAGGAAGGACAAAGAGAGGAGAAGAGAGAGGGAGAGGGAAATGGAAAGGGAGAGGGAGAGAGACTCCTGAGAGGAAGAGCACAGGGACAAAATATCAAGATATAATTCCCAAAGTGAAACCCCCATGACCCACTCCCTTCAACTATGCCTCACCTCCTAAGTTTCCATCACTTCTCAGTCATGGTAAATCCTCTGATGAAATTAGAACCCTCGTGATCCAATCACCTTTCATGCTATCACCTCTGAACACTACTGCTTTAGGGAACAAACCTTCAACACATGAGCTTTTAGAGGACATATCAGATCAAAACCATAACATATGGTCATCAAATTTTGAAGCTGCCTATCAGTTCATAGTGAATATTGTTTCCTCTGTTCTCTGTCTCTCCTCTATCTCTGCCTCTGTCTTTCTGTCTCTGTCTATCTCTGTCTCTGTCTCTCTCTGTCTTTCTCTCTTCTTCCCTTGCTCCCCCACATAAACACTATCCACAAAAACTATTTCAAATACTCTCTGCTTTTCTTAAAATTCAACCCACACTCATAGGATTTGCTCCTTCACTTCCCCCAGAAAATGCAAATGCCTAGTGGATTCACTAGGTGAAGACTGTCTGAATCCATTATTTTCCCTTATTAAAATTTTCATTTAGCACTTCCACTTGTGATTGGATTTCAGTCCCTCCATCTGTGCTCAAAATTTCACTGTCTCAAATCTTCTCACAAACTCTCATTTGTTTAACTCTGTACAATCTCATTTCCACTTTCTAGGCTTCCTTGAAGTAATCCCCTTCTTATTTCACCCATCTGTTGACTTCTTCATTTGTTTAAAACTGTGCTGCCCCAAATGCAAGCCACTTGTCATACTGACTACTGAATATGTGAAATATAGCTAGTCTCAACTGATAAATATTCATCACTTCTTAGATTGTTTGAAAGACTAGTATAAAATGCAAATTATTTCTTACTTGATTAAATATTGAATGTATGACTTCCTGGGAGGTCAAATGGATAATTATATTGGCCCACAATTCCTAAATATTCTGTAACTTAGCTTCATGAAGTTATCTGAATGATGCACTTTGAAATATATACATCTGAGTGATATGTGTATGGAGGAAAATAGTTTTATACCTGTAGACATAGTTACATATGAGGTATGATCAACACATAGAGAATGTTTAAATCAAAAAATTATTACAGTAAAAGAAACATTGCTATTAATCCCCCTCAAAATATCTCGATGTTCTGAATCCATTTGAAGTGCTTGTCTTTCCTGATCATTTTGCCTTTGGTGAGGAGACAGTCATCACACAGTATCAGACCTGGTAAGGTGGAGGAGAACACACTGTAATGTTTTTATTTCACAGAAATTGCCATAAATGTTTTGAAGCAATTCAGGACATCAAGGCAGCCACAAAAAGACACTTGCAAGGCCCGTCCTCCACTCCCAGAGGACCTCAGCAGCTGAGGAGAGCCTCAGCCACCCATTCCCTACACCCAGAAGACTTCAGTAGCTGAGTGTCTCAACAGCCCATCCCCCACACTCCAACGACTTTAGCAGCCCATGGGTGCAACAGTGACCCCTTCCACCATCTGCAGTACCTCAGTGGGCTGGTGAGAGAATGATGAGTTTCCCTCCACACAAGCAGAGGGCCTCAGTGGGTGAACAGGAGCCTCAGCAAGCTCTGCCCCCCACCAGGAGGACCTTGGTGAGCTGGCAAGAGCATGGGCGAATGCTTCTTTCATACAGAGAACTCTGGGTTGGCTGGCAAGAGTGCCAGCAAGGCCTCCCCCGACCTGGAGAAACCTGACTGTGCCTGCAATACCCCAGTGACACAGTAGAATTCCAGCTGGGGCACACATTGTAGACAGGTGGGTTGGGCGGCCTGGGCCAGCCAGAAGCCACAGTAACAATACAAGCTAAGGGTTGGTTAGCATCAATACTTCTAGGCTAGTCAGCCTAGAAAGAATATAGGATTCACACAACTGGCCCACGTGAGAAATTCAGGTGACTGACCCCTCCCATACACTGTAGGACCCAGCAACTGGGTGAATATCTGCCACACAATAGGACCCTGAGAGACACACAATGGACAGTTGAGACTAGCGGGATTGAAAAGACCAAAATATTAACCCAAGAGGTGAAAATGACAAAACAAAAAAGCAAAATGCAATCTCAAACACACAGACCACCTGGAACAAATAAGGAGACATAAGAATAAAGATCATTGGAAGTCACAAACCTGAAATTTCTGAAAAGATAGCAAGTGAAATAAAGAAACAAATCTATGAGTCTACAGAGGAAATAAGATCAGAAATAATCTCTCAGGTAAGGAAAGAAATGACAACCTTAATGAAGGAGTTGCTAGTATAGCTAGACAAGACATAGATAAAACAAGTACAGGAGCATGAGAAAATGATGAAAACCTTGAATGAACAATATATGAAAAAAAGAATGCATGAAACAAATTCAAAGCAATATCCAGGAAACTAAAAATTCCATTGAAAGGTGGCAAAACCATTTGAATGAAACTGAAGATAGACTGTCAGACCTTGAAGACAGGATCTCAGGCAGTGATCATGAAAAGAAAAGAACTCTTAAAAATAACGAGGGAACATGAAATAACAATTCAATAGCTCCAAGATGATGCAAAGAAAAACAATATAGAATTGATAGGTGTCAATGAAAAAGTAGGAGTCAGCAAACATGACATGAAAAACTATTTGCAAAAATAATAGCAGAAGACTTCCCAAGCATGGGAAAAGACTCTGATATGCAGATAAGTGAGACATATTGAACTGCAAACAGCCATTACCAAAATAAATCTACACCCATAAATGTAATAATTAAGATCACAGAAATTTGACATAAAAACAGAATACTAAAAGCTGTTAGAGAAAAGAAATAGCCCACCTATCAAGGAAAGCCCATTAAAATCACAGCTGACTTCTCAACACAAACCCTCAAGACAAGAGGAACTTGGAGTGAAGTATTTTAAGCCCTGAAAGAAGACAACTTGCAACTCAGATTGATGTACCCTGCAAAACTTTCTTTGAAAATTAATGGAGAAATGAGATAATTCCATGACAAAGAACAACTGAAGAAATTCATGTCCACCAAAACAACTACTGAAAGACATACTAGATAGAGATAAAAATGACCACACTTCCCAGAACAACAATAGAAGAAAAGCACCAGGCAGGGCAAGCATTAAATAAGGGGGAAAAGCAGGGAACCAACAACAGGAAAATAACATGACAAAGATAAGCCAATACATGTCAGTTATAACCAGCAAAGTAAATGGCCTCAATTTACCAATTAAAGGAAACAGATTGGCAGAATGGATCAAGAAACAGGATCCAACAATACGCTGTACACAAGAAACACATTTAACTCTAAAAGAAACTCATAGACTGAAATTTAAAGGATGGAAAATAACATTCCATGAGACCAGAACTCAGAAAAAATCAAGGCTAGCTATTCTGTTTGTAGAAAATGTGAATTTCAAACAAAAAATGATCAAAAGAGATAAAGAAAGTCACTACATACTTGTTAGCGGAAAACTTCAAGAGGAAGAGATAACAATCATAAATATATATGCACCAAATATGGGAGCACCCAACTATCTAAGACAAATACTGATAGACATGAAAACTCAAATATACA
The DNA here is from genome assembly GCA_004363535.1 of Dasyprocta punctata. NCBI lineage: Eukaryota > Metazoa > Chordata > Mammalia > Rodentia > Dasyproctidae > Dasyprocta > Dasyprocta punctata. The sequence goes on from RJWM01000597.1 coordinate 110,310, forward strand.
ATAACACAATTATAACAGGGGACTTTAATACCCCATTGTCACAAACGGAGAGATCAACTAGACAAAAAGTCAGCAAAGAAATCACAGAACTGAATCAAACTTGTGAACAAGTGGATTTAGTACAGATTTATAGAGTATTCCACCCAACAACATCAGAGTACACACTCTTCTCAATTGCATATGGGACATTCTCTAAAATAGACCATAAATAAGCCTTTTAGGCATGCTTAAATGCAAAGGAATTGAAATTGTCTCATGTATATTATCTGACCATAATGCATTGAAATTGGAAATTAATGGCAAAAGAAAACATAAAAACTCCATGAACACATGAAAATTAAATAACAACCTCATGAACAACCTATGGGTCACAGTTGAAATTAAAGAAGAAATTAAACAATACCTACAGTTAAAGGAAAATGCAGACACAACATACCTGAACATGTGGGATGCACTGAAAGCAATCCTAAGAGGGAAATTGTCTTAGTTACTTTTTGCTTGTTGCTGAGACAGCAATGACCCCCAAAATTAGGGAAGAAAAGGTTTATTTCTTACCATTTCTCAGGAGTTCCAGTCCATACTCAGTTGGCTCCAAGGCAGTGTGGCATGGTGGGGCTGCCACTCATGGTGGCCACAAACAGTAAGCACGCTGGCGAGGGAGAGCAAGGGGGTGGGAGAGAGAAAAAGGAATACCTGCCTCTTTTACACTGTATATCGGCTCCACCCCTGGGTGGGTGCAGGACTCACATCGCCAATCCCAGTGCCAGACAACAAAGCAATCACGAATGCCAGACTCAGCCCCATCCAGGTTACAGGAATCCTTGGGGGGACAGAGGACACCCCAATACATTCCACTCCTGGGCCCCCAGTGACTCATGTACATCCTTAGTATGAAAGACATTTAGTCCCTCTCCAAGAGTTGCCAAAGTCCTAACAGTTTCAGCACTGTTGAAAAGTCCAAGTCCCAAATCTCCTCCAAGATCTATGGCAAACTCTTAACTGTAACCACTTGTACAAATGAAAATGAGGTTAAGCACTTCCAACATGTAAAGGCACAAGATAAACATTACCATTCCAAAAGTTACAAACAGGGGAATACAAAGCATTGGAACCAAAGCAAGTCCAAAATCCAGCAGGGCAATCATTAAGTCCTGGAGTTCTATGCTCAGCATCTGAAGCAACCTGGTTGCAAGCTCCAAAAAACTTGAGGGATTCCACCGCTGAGGCACTTTCAGGGGTCTTAACTTTCATAGCTTTCCTTAGATGATCCATGTTTCTTCGCTTTACCTTTACATCTTTACACACTGCCCTCTGGACCTGCCCTGGCTCAGTCACGAATATACCACTTCCATTTAATGATAGATTGTTGCTGTGCACGTCCAACCTTATGACTTGGTGGGTCAGATAATACCCAGGCCATCATAGGCAACTCAGGTCACATGGTGACCTGGTGTCCCATGGTCAAGTGTTCAATTCCACTAAGGCCCAATAGCAGGCTAAGAGCTGTTTTTCAAAGGGAGAGTAGTTGTCTGCAGAGGATGGCAGAGCCTTGCTCCAAAATCCTAAAGGTCTCTGCTGCAATTCACCTATGGGGGCCTGCCAGAGACTCCAAATGGGATCTCTACCTGCTACTGACACCTCAAGTACCATTGGATCTGCTGGATCATATGGCCCCAAGGGCAGAGCAGCCTGGACCTGTTGCAGAGCCTTTTCTTGTTCTGGGCCCCACTCAAAATTAGCAGCTTTCCAGATCACATGGTAAATGGGCCAGAGCAAGACACCTAAGTGAGGAATGTGTTGCCTCCAAAATCCAAATAGGCCCATTAGGCATTGTGCCTCTTTTTTGGTTGCAGGGGAAGCCAGATGCAACAATTTATCTTCTCCTTAGAAGGAATATCTTTTCATGCTCCACACCACTGGACTCCTAGAAACTTCACTGAGGTAGAAGGACCTTGAATTTTTGTTGGATTTATTTCCCATCCTCTCAAATGCTGTACCAACAAATCCAGAGAGGTTGCTACCTCTGGCTCACTAGGCCCAATCAGCATAACATCATCAATGTAATGAACCAGTGTGATATCACATGGGAGAGAAAGGTGATCAAGATCCCTATGAACTAAATTGTGACACAGGTCTGGCAAGTTAATATAACCCTGAGGTAAGACAGTGAAGGTATACTATTGGCCCTGTCAGCTGAAAGCAAATTGTTTTTGATGGTCCTTATGGATAGGTATGGAGAAGAAGGCATTTGCCAAATCAATAGTTGCATACCAAGTACCAGGAGATGTGTTAATCAGCTCAAGCAAGGAAACCACATCTGGTACTGCAGCTGTAATTGGAGTTACCACTTGATTTAGTTTATGGTAGTCTACTGTCATTCTCCAAGACCCATCTGTCCTTGGCACAGGCCAAATTGGAGAATTAAAAGGAGATGTGGTGGGGACCACAACCCCTGCATCCTTCAAGTCCTTGATGGTGGCATTAATCTCTGGAATCCCTCCAGGAATGCGATACTGCTTCTGGTTTACTATTTTACCGGGCAAAGGCAACTCTAATGGCTTCCATTTGACCTTCCCAACCATAATAGCTCTCACACAACAGGTTAGAGAACCAATGTGAGGGTTCTGCCAAGTACTAAGCACATCTATCCCAATTATGCATTATGGAACCGGGGAAATGACTACAGGATGGATTCAAGGACCTATTGGACCTACCGTGAGTCAGACCTTTGCTAAAACTCCATTGATCACCTGACCTCCATAGGCCCCTACCCTCACTGGAGGGCCACGATGATGTTTTGGATCCCCCGGAATCAGTGTTAATTCAGAACCAGTGTCTAGTAGTCCCTGAAACGTCTGATCATTGCTCTTACCCCAGTGTACAGTTACTCAGGCAAAAGGCCTCAGGTCCCTTTTGGGAAGGATGGGAGAAACACTGACTGTATACATTTTCAGTACAGCAAGATCCTTCCCCAAGAGGACCTGGCCTCCCCTTCATTTGAGGGGTTCTGGGTCTGTAAACTGGCTCAAATCTTGGAACTGGTTGAGGGTTAGAGATTCCCTGTTACCCTGAGAGGAAGTAGGCTTCTGTTCCTTTGCCCTTAAATTTTTTTGTTTATATAAATCTGGTAAAAATTTTGTAGACTTCCTATTTATTTCACTTTTGGGAACACCATGGCTAATCAGCCAATGCCATAGGTCTGCCTGTGTCAGATTATTCTGGTCATTGTGCTGTTTCTGCTGTCCATTACAGTAAGTACGGGGACTTTGCTTTTGGTGATTCAGTGCTGCCACTTGACATCTGCCGCTCCAGGATCCAATTAAGCCCATTGCCCTTAAATGTCCTAATTGAGTAACCGCAGTCTCCACTATAAGGCCTGGCATACAAAGAAGGGCAATAACAGGGCTCTTCAGGGATGGTGGTGTTCCCCTCACAAATCTGTTTTTCAAGGTGCTGGTGAAGGGTATATTTTCTGGGTCCTTCCAATATGGAGGATTAGGTTTAACTTGACAGATCCACTCTAGCATTCCCATCTCCCTAAGCCTCTGAATCCCTCATCAATAGTAAACCATGGAATATCAGGCATTTCTAAGTCATTCACAGTGGGCCATCTTTTGAGCCATACTCTGCCAACCAGCCAAATAAACTGTTTCTACCCTTTTTCACTCCACGAGCTACAACATTAAATTCAGAATCTCTGCTCAGTGGGCCCATATCAACAAACTCAGCCTGACCCAGGTGTATATTTTTTCCACCATTATCCCACACTCATAAAATCCACTCCCAAGCTTGCTCATTAGGCCTCTGCTTATAAGAGTTAGAAAACTCAAGAAGTTCTTTGGGAGAGTAGTGGACCTCCTCACAGGTCACACTATGTACCTCACCCTCAGGAGCCTTTTGTGATTTGAGTCTGGTTATGGGCCTAGAGGCAAAAATGGGTGGTGAGGGTGGGTCCTGAGGAGCATCAGCATTATCCCGTGTGATCAATATAGGATTAGTTTCCCCGGGCATACTGGGAGATGCCAACATGGCAGGGGGTGGAGGTGGTGATGCCTCTGCCACAGTGGGTGGAGAAATCTCTTCCTCTGGCAAAATAACCTCATTAGCATCTAGAAACTCAACTTCCTCAGCTTCCTCAGGATCCTCCCACACATCTCCATCCCAGTTTAGGGGACCCCATTCCTTTCCAATCAGTGCCCTCACCTTTACTTCAGATACTCTTCGAGGCTGAGCATTGAACTTACGTTGCAGTTCAGCTGTTTGAATTATGAGGGACTGTGTCTGGGTTTCTGCGATCTCAGCCTTGTGGTTAAAAGAGAGGAGATTTTCTTTCAAGACACAGTGAGAAATTTTTAAATTTCTTATCTGTGTCTGGAGCTGGGAGACAGAATCTTTGAGCTCCTTATTTTCCTTTATCAGTTTGTCCTCACAACCAGAAAACTTTAGACTTCCCTTGGATGTTTTGAACTCATCATTTTCTTTCAATAATTTGTCTAGGGATGCTAATACCAACCATCCAGCATCATTATATTTTCTACTCTTCCAAAGACATTGAAAATTTTCATACACAGAATCACTAAATCCCTGACACCTCACAACTGGTGAATTAGGACAATCAAATGGGTCTACATGGTGTATTAGGTCAAACGATTTACACCAAGGATTATCAGTGTAACCCACAGAAGTAGAAGGAGAAACTATGGTATCTTTAGGTCTTACCAAATTGCAGAGCCAACTCCAGGAACCCCTGAAGCCATTAAGAATGCCATCATTATAATTCTGTTTCTCTAGAGCCACTCTTGGTAACAAAATCTGTATCAGTCAGGGTTTAGTAGAGAAACAGATACAATGCAAGATACACAACTGTATAAGAAATAACAAGATTGGCTTACGATGGTCAGCCACAAAGTTGAATAAAGGGGTGTGCAGACGGTGTTTGCAAGCTGGAGGGTGAAGGGTCCAGCCCAAGGGCTGGAGCTTACTGTAATGTACTATGCAAGTCCGTATCAGGAGGTCAATGGGTCTATGACGGAACACTGAAGAATCTATGATGGAAGGCTGAAGAGTCTACAATGAAGACTGAAGAGTCTACGACGAAGACTGAAGGGTCTACGATGAAGCCAAACAGTCTGTGCCACAAGCCAGGAGACGATGTCCAAGCTGAAGGTGAAGGCTGGAACTCCTCTGAAGAACTGGCAATCAGTCCCTCCCCATTCACCCTTTATAGTATGCAGGCCGCTCCCCTGGGGCGGGTGTAGCACTCACACCATCTGCCTGCCCTCCTCTTGCACAGGTTGAGAATATTTACAAAGTAAGAACCCTGGCTGCCTGCTGAGTCTCTCAGTGAAACTTCTGACCTTCTCAAATTGATACAATGAACAGGTAACTGCTTGTCCTCTACAGAAATACATAGCAATGAATTCTCACATCAGGAAAATAGAATGGGCACAAATAGATAACTGAATGCTGCACCTCAAGCTTCCACAAAAGGAAGAGCAAGTCAAGCCCAAAGCTCATGGAAGGGAGGAAATTATAAAGATCAGAGCAGAAATTAACACAATTGAGACTAAAAAAATACAAAAAATTAATGAATCAAAGAGTTGGTTCTTTGAAAGAATAAATAAAATTGATAACCCCTTAGCCAAACTTATCAAAAAAAGGAAAGAAGAGGAATGAAAAGGGTAAAATCACTACATATCCTGTGGAAATTCAGGAGATTGTCAACACCTACTTTGTAAATCTTTAGTTGTATAGGCTGGAAAACACAGAGGAAATAGATTCTACGAAAGTATGAATTACCAAAGTTGAATCAAGAAGATATAAAAGTTTTGAATAACCCAGTATCAGTTACTGAAATTGAAAACATAATTAAAAACTTACCAACAAAGAAAAGCCCAGGTCCTGATGGATTCACACCTGAATTCTCCAAGAAATTTAGAGAAGATTTAATGCCAATATCCCTCAAACTCTTTAATGAAATTAAAAGGGAAGCATTTCTCCTGAATTCATTCCTGGAGGCAAGTATTACTCTGATACCAAAACCAGAGAAAGACCCAACTGAAAAGGAGAACCATAGGCCAATCTCCAGAGTGAACATTGATGAAAAAATTCTCAAAAAAACCTAGCAAACAGAATGTAGCAAATCATCAAGAAGATTATACACCATGACCAAGTGAAATTCATCCCAGGAATATAGGCATTGTTCAATGTATGCAAATCAATAAATGTAATACACCACATCAATCGAACCAAAGACAAAAATCACATGATCATCTCAATAGATGCATAAAAAGCTCTTAACAAAGCTCAACACTCATTTGTGATGAAAACCACAGAAAATCAGAATAGATGGTCTTTATCTCAATCTGATAAAAGCCATCTACAACAAACCAACAGCCAAAATCATACTAAATGGACAAAAACTGAAAGCTTTCACTCTAAAATTGGGAACAAGACAAGGAGGTCCACTAGTACCACTCCTATTCAATATAGTTCTGGAAATGTTAGCCAGAGCAATTAGACAAGAGAGACAAATAAAAGGCATAAGGATAGGAAAGGAAGAAGTTAAACTATCATTATTTGCAGATGACATGATATTCTACATAGAAGACCCCAAAAACTCCTTCAAAAGACTACTAGAATTAATAAGCAAATGCAGCAGCATAGCTGGATACAAAGTCAACACTCAGCCGGGTGTGGTGGTGCACGCCTTTAATCCCAGCACTCGGGAGGCTGAGGTAGGCGGAGCGTTGTGGGTTCGAGGCCAGCTTGGGCTACAACGCCAGCACAAGACAGGCCTGAGCTACATAGTGCGACCCTGCCTCAAAAAACCAGGGCTGGGAGTTTGGCTCAGTGCCTTAAGCGCCTGCCCTGGCAGGCGCGAGGTTGTGAGCTCAATCCCCGGTGCCGCAAAAAAAAAAAAAAAAAAGTCAACACTCAAAAATCAATAGCATTCCTGTACACAAGCAACAAACTCACTGAGAGAGAAATTATGGAAACAATAGCAAAAAGTGAAATACTTAAGAATCAACCTAACACAGGATGTAAAAGATCCATACACTGAAAACTATAATACTCTAAGAAAGGAGATTGCAGAGGATATCAGAAAATGGAAAAAAAATATTCCTTGCTCAAGGATAGGAAGAACCAATATAGTGAAAATGACCATACTCCCAAAACTGTTATGCAGATTTAATGCAACCCCAATCAAACTATCATTGACATACCTCATAGATCAAGAGAAAACATTCCTAAAATTCATTTGGAAACAGAAGAGAACTAGAATAGCAAAGGCAGTTCTGGGCAACAAAGGCAAGGCAGGAGGCATCACAATCCCTGACTGGAAATTTTACTACAAAGTTGCTGTGATAAAATCAACATGGTACTGGCAAAGTAACAGATGTGAGGATCAATGGGACACATTAGAAGATACAGACACAGCTACAAAGACACTTAGCCACCTTATCTTTGACAAAGGGGTCAAACATATTCATTCGAAGAAAGATAACCTCTTTAATAAATGGTGCTGGAAAAATTGGCTTTCCACATGCCAAAGACTAAAACTAGACCCATGTCTATCACCAAGCACTAAATTAAAGTCAAAATGGATCAAAGATCTAAATATTAAAATAGAAACGCTAACTCTACTGAAAGACAAGGTAGATAGAAATCTTGAAGATATCAGGGTAGGCAGAGAGTTCATGAACAAAATGCAAACTACACGGGAAACACTTCAAAGAATCGACTACTGGGATCTCATCTTGTTAAAAAGTTGTTTACACTTCAAATAAATCACCAACCGAGTGAAAATAAAACCCACGGAATGGTAGAAAATGTTAGCCAACTGTCCCTCAGACAAAGGACTTACATCTAGAATATAAAAAGAATTGAAAAACATCAGGCCCCCAAATTCAAAGACCCAATCCAAAAATAGGCATCTGAGATGACCACACACTTCTCAAATGAAGAAATACAAATGGCAAATAAACACATGAAGAAATGTTCAACATCACTGGTCATTCAAGAAATGCAAAGTTAAACAACACTGAGACCTCATCTCACTCCAGAAAAAATGACTGCCATCAAGAAATCAACCAATAACAAATGTTGGTGGAGCTGTGGGGAAAAAGGAATGCTTCTCCACTGTTGGTGGGAGTGTAGACTGGTACGACCACTGTGGAAATCTGTGGAGAATCCTCAGAAAACTAGGATTGGAGGTCCCATTCAATCTACCTATTCTCCTTCTGGGTATTTTCCCAGAATATGTGCACTTACGTTTACAGCAGCACAATTGTAATAGGTAAGTCTTGGAAACAACTCAAATGCCTATCAACCATGGAACAGATAAAAAAGATGTGGTGTTTTTATACAATGGAGTATTGCTCAGCAATAAAGAAGGATAAACTTGAGGCTTTTGTAGGTAAATGGATGCAACTTGAAACCATACTCGTAAGTGAAATAAATCAAACCCACAGGTATAAATATTGTACTGTCTCCCTAATGTAAAAAAAAACTGAAAGGGTAATAAGATCCAAAATGTACAATAGATACTGTGAAAATGAAAGGGAAAGAAACTGCTCAAAAGGAAAGAGCAACTGGGATAGGGGAAAGGAGAAAAGGAAGAAGAGAAAATATATGTATACAAGTATACATATATATGTGCGTTTGTATATATATACAAGATAGATAACTATACTATTAATCTCTGCAAATTCACCAAGAACAGTTTGTGTTCTCATTGTTTGATTGCTTGATCATTTTTTTATGCCTGAATCTTGTAATCTGAACAACTACTTCTAAGACAACCATATGCAATATATTAACTGGTGTTAATTTCCTATTTTTTTTGAAATTCTGTATCATTTCTATCTTTCATTTTGTTTTGTTTTTAAAATTTTAAAAAAAAGACACAAAAGAGGACTTCTAGAACTGCTTCAGAAGGTGGCAAGAATTATAGGATTAGCCTGTTTGAAGCCAAAGGGAAGTATTATGAAGGAGTTAATCACAATGTCTCTTTTACTGCAATACATATTTTTAAATATTAATTTAAATATTCACTGTATTTTGTGATCATGCCTCATATAGTTATGTATGCAGAGTAAAATTTCTCACACAGCTGAGCCCACTGTAACAAATGCTGCCTTTATGTATGAAGCAAATTAGTTATTTGTTATTTTAATACTGTGCCTGTACAGCGAGTAACTGTGTACTAACCTTTTAAAAATGCATCTAATTTCTCCTTCATCTCTTTTATATAACAATGTACTACTATATACTCTACTATGTAAAGTATATAGAATCACATTCTATGCCATGTTAAATATTCACGTCAGATTAATAATGCTACTGATTCTCTTTATACTTGAAGATAAGAGCATTTTTAAATTTTAGGGAAACCTATTTCAGATCTGGGCTCTCTAGAATAGTCAAAATATAATTTTGTTGTTGTTTTGTGCCACTAAGTTTGTGACAACTAATAGATCAGTTTTAGACCTCCCGTCTCTGACAGCTGCTATTTTTTAATTCATGCACAATGTTGATTGTTAGACACAAATTGTTAATTTTTACATGGTTAACCCCTGCTAATCTCTTTCTTTCTTGTATGCCTTTTGGGTTCTTGTTTAAGAAAATCTTCTTCCTCTTTAGTTTCCTGCATTTTCTTCTATTATCAAAACTATAAATATTTATCTTTCTTGTTTATGCCTTTAAGCCACTTGATACTTGTTTCTGTTTGTTCTGATGGGAAGACTCAGCCTAATTATTTTCCTATAGCCATTGAGGTCTTTCCAATAGTTGTTTGCATTGTCACACTGTTTTATCTGTTTCCCTCATTCATATCCAATTTTTCAGCAAAGCCTATCTACTCTACCCTCAAAATATATCCAAAATCCAACTGCTTATAATTACTTCCTCCTCTAGTCAAGTCACCATCATCCCTTACTGGAATACTGTGAAACTTCAGTCTGGACTTCCTGCTTCTTGCCTTCCCTAAGGTATACTTTTCACATAGATGCAGCTAGAATGATTTTTTAAAAATGTAAATTGATTAGGAGTGGTGGCTTACTCCTGTAAGCCCATCACTCAGAAGGCTGAGGCAGGAGGATGGCATGAGTTTGAGGCCAGCCTGGGCTACATAGTGAAATATGTTGTTATAGTCAGGGGTTGGTTATAAGGAAAACAACTGCATACAGGACACAGAATTTGTAATACTTTTTATGATGGTCACCCAGAGTTAAACACAAGAAAGTGCAGGAAAATCCGTCCACAACATTAAAGACCCAGAATATTCAGCCAAGGGCCTGGATCCCACAGCAATATCCTGATTAGTCCAGCTAAAGACCCAAAATGCATGCCAATGCCTCCCACAAATCAAACTGGAAATCTAAGAACCCACAATAAGGACTCACGCCAGTCTATTTTTCGGTTCTATGCTGGGAAGGCCAAAGGTCAGTGGTAAAAACTAGAAAGTCTATGCCAGCGGGGTGAAGGAGCTGTGCAGTAGGTTGAGGGTTCTACACTGGAGCTAAGAAGTCATGCTCAAAATAAGGAGCAGTGCTGCCCTGAAGAGCACCACAGCCATCTTCAGTGGCAATGAGGTCCTGAGCTCCTCTGACAATGAGAACAGTCGAGTACAGGTCAGGAAGCCCAGCATGACAAGCTTCTGCAGCACCCATCTTCCCCTCTGGAGCTAGGAAGCAATGTACAATGTCGGGAGCAGAGCTCCCCCGAGGTGAACCACAGCCACTCTCAGTGATGAGGTCCCGAGCTTCTCCGATGATAATGGCTGAATACATACTGAGGAAGCCAGCATGATAAACACCTCTAGGAGAACCACTGGCTCAAAACACCAACTCTTAGGAGAACTCACAACGCCTTGCTGTTCTTCTCCACATCTCTATTTATGCTGGCAAATTTCCTCAGGTGGGCCATCTATAAACAGCACCATGCTGATGTAATTCAGCTGGTGTTAAGTTGACCACAAATTTTTAATCCATAACATATATATACTTAAATGTTTTGTGCAAAACCAGTCTCAGAAGGAAGCTCAAACTCTTTATTTCCTTGACCTGTGGCAAGATCTTATGGATGTGTTCTTAATAGAGATGATGCTATCATACCTTAGTGCGTTTGGAAATTTGTAGGACACAGTATTCAGGGACAGTACTAAACACCCTGAAATGTACAGGATACACCCATGAAAGTAATAATTATCTCTTATCCTACAGGACTTTTAACTTTCTAGCTAGGTATTCATATAGTTGAAAAGCCCATTTACCATTAATTGAGTATTAAGTATGCAATAATACTTCCAGGAATACACTGCTCTGTAAATTAAGGGAAAAAAATACATTATTTTGTTTGTAAGATTATCCAAAGTTGCTCAGCACTTTGGTGAATCACATTCTTCTTTTTTTTTTTTTTTTTTTTTTTTTTTTTTTTTTTTTTTTTTTTTTTTTTTTTTTTTTTTTTTTTTTTTTTTTTTTTTGCGGCACTGGGGATTGAACTCACAGGCTCGCACCTGCCAGGCAGGCACTTAAGCTGCTGAGCCAAACTCCCGGCCCTGGTTTTTTTGAGGCAGGGTCGCACTGTGTAGCTCAGGCAGGCCTTGAGCTCGCGCTGTAGCCCAAGCCGGCCTTGAACTCAAATCACATTATTCTTGACAACACCACACTTACTATTTGCATCACTGGTTCCATATTGTGAATATATTAATAGCTGTCGCTTTTGTGCTGATTTGCATATGGCTATAAACATATGACTATTTCCTCATTTTCTTTATTCTGATTGAGTACTATGTGTTTAAACACACATAATTGTCTTAAAACAGTCCCCAAACTGCTCTTCTAAACTCAGCTTTGTGGTCTGGGTGGAGGAATGTGCAAGCCAGGGCTCTCTTTTGCCAGGCAACTCTCTTTGGTTCTGCTACCAGGGGTGCTAGAGGAAGAATGAGACAGAGGAAAGGAGACTGGGACTGCCTTTTCCGATTGCCCGCTACTCTTTTCCCTGTTGCATCAACTGTGTTATTGTTACTTCCCTCAGCTGCAGCCATTGGCTCCATTCTCTCACCATTTTTGGTAATTTCAAAATTTAGCTTTCAGGTGACCCCCGAGGTACCAGTACCTCTTCCTCAGGGTATCTTAGACCTCCTCCCAGCTTCTAGTTTTTGCAAAAACTAGTTTTTGACTTCTACCTTCTGTTTCCCTGAAAGTCACCATTTCCTGGCCATAATGTCTACTTTTTGCTTTTTTAGCCTTTTAAACCCTATGCAATACATTCATGACACTGAATTCTCACTAAAATTCTCTCATGTGGTTTCTGTTTTCCTGACTGCACTCTAACTAATATGGGTCTTGGTGACAGAGTGTCCTCCCAGGAAACAGACCCTCAAAAATGGGATTTAGGATTGTTTGGAGTAGCACCTGTAGTTGACTGCTCCTACTGAAAGCAGCAGCTTGGAGAATCAAGTGGGTATTGCACTTGCTTAGCAGTAAAAAAAAAACTGTGGGCTAAAACAGCTGTTTCTAATGATCCTTGGGAGATTATAGAAAGAAAATGACAAAATTGTAGTTTGAAACTTTCATCTCAAGTCACAGAGAGCTGGAGATTATCTACAATAACCCTAAACTAATTATAGCTACAAAGTCAAACTTACCAAAAGTCAGACCCCCAAATTTAGTTGTCTGAATTGCAAAATGATAAGTTGAACTCACTGGTTTACCATCTGTCATATTATACTTCTGATGCTGAGAAAGAGTGAACCTAAAACTCAGAATGAAGATCCTAGGTAGAATTGCACAACATTGAAAGTTTTGAATTCCCAAGTCTCCCTGCCTCTCTTGCTGGCAGAAAGAACCTGACTCTCCTGTGTCTGAGGAGACAAGACTTGCTTAAAGATCCTATACAACCTTGCCAGAGAAAGTTGCCTTGTAAAGAGATGCCTTCTCAAGTCCTACTCTGATCACCCCAAAATGACTCTAGATTCATAACTAGAGACTTATCTCAGCGTAGTTCAAGGAAATGAATGCTAACTTTAACTCAGGAGGACATGCCATATGTACTGATAAAATTTCCAGATTTTTCTAATATGAGGAGAAATAGAAACCTAAAATACCCTGGAAATGAATCTGAAGAGTATTCCTCCAAAGAGGAAACAAATCAAAATTAGATCAAGCCAAAATATAGCTCATGTGAATGTATTCACAAGTGACTCTAGATTTAACATGTGTGATAGTATAGCTGGAAGGGGCTCTACAGTTTGTTTGGTTGATTGATGAACTTTGGACTCAGTAGTCCATAGAGTGATAGAATAGAATGTCCTGGTCATGAAGAACATACCACAGGTCCAAGAAGAACGGAATGTGAAGCTCATTTATCATTTGCAACATGCCTTCCCATCCCCCACTACATAGCCACTTCCAGAAAGCTAACAGAATATCTGTGCACCAGGCCATGAGAAATGTACTAGTGAAGGGGAGAACCAGTATCTTTCAAAAGCTCCATAGTGGTGGGATAACAGTGGATGAAGCTGCTGGTGAATTGGCTCTGTTTTTAGGGAAATGAAAGTGACAGCGCCACGTGGCAACACCTAACCACCAGAAACAAGGTAGGAGAAATTACTGGAATGACAGCACAAATTTACTTCAGTGTAACCAGGATCTCTTGAGGCTGTAAACTGTGATCATGATGCATTCAGTAATTAAACACATGGACAGCCTACTAAAGTATCACAGTATCAGTACAACTGTAAAAACTCTGAAGATTAGAAACATAAATCAAGTCACAAATTAAAGTCTTCACCCCTTATCAGGTGTTTGGAATTATGTTGGCTCATGGACCTCTTGATTGATGGAAAGGCCAAGTGCCCTCAAAGATAGGCACTACAACAAAGCCACACTATACTGTAAATTTATATATTTATACAATATACTGTAATATATTGTAATACATATTGCCATATACATTGCAATATAAAATTCATATTGTATACCATATTGTAATATACATTACAAAATTTATATTATATATTGTATATAATATAGTAATTATATTGTATATTATATTGTATATATTATAATATATATTACAGTATATATTATAATATAAAATTTATATATTTACACAATATACTGTAAATCTTTCTCCACGTGTTCCCCATAGGGGCCTGTGAACATTTACTAAATTTACTGAACATATTTGTTACACTTCGATTAACAGTTCTTCATTAACAAAGGAAAATCTTTAGATTTGATAGGGTTCAGAAGTATTGCTCAATGTGATATGACTCTTGGATTCCTCTCTAACTGAATATTGTACTATTTTTTCCTCCTAATCCAGTATCTACTCTAGCTATACTGGTTTTTCTTGGATATGCCAAACTCTTTCCCATCATAAGACTTGTTCTTCTCCCTGCCAGAAATGCTCTTCTCTTTCTTATTCACATAGCTATTTTCCTCTTTTATTCATATGACATCTCAAAGACTTCTTTGGCCATCTAATTCTATCTATCTATCTATCTATCTATCTCCTTTTATCTATCCCTGGGGATTGAACCAAGGGCCTGTCACATGCTAGGCAAGCACTCTACCATTGAGCTCTCCTGCAGCACCTAATACCTCCTCTCTCTGTTTCTCCTTTATTTTTTTACTAAAACGTGTCTTCCCAGTATGTACTGCTACATGAAATGCTTTTATGCATTTATGACTGGTCTTTCTCACTATGATATATGTGTTTGTTATGAGTGTGTGTTGCTCAATTAATTTGGTTAATGAATGAATATTCCATATATGCTTGAGAATGCAACTTTGATGAGTAAACATTTCTCCATGACATTTTTTTAAGCTTATTATTCGTGCTATTCAAATGCCTTATATCTCTGCTTATTTTATGAGCTTGATTAAGTAATGAATTAAAAGCTTCAAGTACAATACTCCCTTGATTTCTCCCTGTCACTCTACCACTCACCACTTCACATATTTTGTGTTTACCAGTAAGTATATTTATGAGCTTAAACACTATGGGCTTTTTTGTTTTGTTTTTTGTTCGTTTGTTTGTTTGAGACTGGGTCTTACTATATAGTTGAAGCTGGCCTTGAACTTACTATGTAGCCCAGGCTGGTCTCAAATTTAAAGCGATCCTCCTGCCCCAGCCTCCCAAGTGTTGGCTAACACTATGGTTATTGATATATTATTATTTTATCAGCATTATATATCTTTTATATTTTGTTTTGTTTTGTATGTGTAATTCTATTTGTCTGCTATAATTGTTATCTTGGTATTTCTTTGGTTCATATTTCTCTGGTATACCTTTTTCTAGTCTTTATTTATAGCCTGTTTCTTTACTTTTAAATGTACGTGTTTTATAAAAGTGTTACCCTTAAAATCCAATCTATGCATCGCTGCCTCTTAATCGTAAAGTTAAATCAATTTACATTTATTATAATAGAAAGGTCTATTTGTTTTCTAGGTTCATGCTTTTTTTAGTAAACTTTTTTTCTTCTTTCCTATGTTCCACTGAATGCAGCAAAAAAAAAATCTTTTTGTACTGAATTTGAAAGTTGTCTTTGCATTTTTATTTTTCTGGTGGTTACCCAGAATGAAACATTTCATTTCCCAGTTTTCCTAAACATTAGGTGTGGTTACACAAGTAAGCTCTGCTCAGTGAAATGCAAGCAGAAGTACTTGTTAAAGGAGAGAGAATAATCTCTGTTTCCCTTGACTTTTCCTGCTACTCTGCTAAAATTGGTAACTAGAACTCTGGCACAATGTGGGACTGATGTGACTCTGTGGCAGCACTGTGTGGTAGTGTAGAAAAGTCAAGAATGTGCTTCTGTGACGTCCTGCCTGCCTACCAAACTCCTTTTACAGGTATTTGAAAAAGAAAGAAATGTACTTAAACCATTATTGTTAGGGACTTTTCCCATACTCCCAGCTAGACCTAAGAGGGCACTGCTCATTTCCAGGAGTTACTTCCTTTATTGAAAATTCCAAGGCTATGGGGAGGGAAGGTGTTAAAGAGTGAGTCTCTTTTAAAGAATGAGTCTACACCAACTTTGTGGCGTTTGTTTCCTCTCTGGGCTTCTTCCAACCCCACTCCCACCTCCACCCATCCCCCCTGGACTTCTCAAAAACAGAGTCTGAGACAAAAACCTGCCTGCAAGTAGTTACTTTACATCACAGGAAGTGAGAACGTGAGGTAAATAAAAGAGGGCCGAGGCTACAGCCCAGTAATAAAGTATTTGCATCGAGTCCTGGGTTCACTGTACCGCAAAAACAGGGTGGAGAGAGGAGAAAGGGAGAAAGAAGAAAGGAAGAGGAAGAGGAGACTAAGAGGGCGGGGCGGGGCTGGTATTCAGAGCAACTCTCAGAATCATCACCTGAGTATTCAATTCATGCACCAGGCTCCAAGTCGCGTTGGCTAAGAGTGGCCCCAGTGGGTGCTTGGTCCGCCGGGATTTTGGAAGGAACAGGCCCTCCCACACAGAACTGTCAGTGGCAGAAACGCTGAAGAGCTAGCATGGTTTTGAGGCAAGCCATGCGTTGAATCTGAGCTTGCGTAGACCTGCCCGCTGCAGCCACAGCTGCTGTCAGAAGTGGGCGAAGGAAATGTGGCACAGGACACCAGAGTTTTCACGATTTTTTAATGTATGCTTCCGAGATCCATCAGCTTCCCTCCTGTTTCTGTGTCCACTGCAGAACTGCACTCAGGATGGATATGAACCTTGTGATCCGCTAATTCACCGTCATACCCTGAAGAAGCCTCTCAATTTTGCAGGCTCACTTCTCTGAATGCTTCACAATGTGTTTTCTTATTTCTGACTGCTCTTTATAAATGAGTTCCCTTTCCATTTCCCAGCCCTTCAGTGCAGGGAGGCTTCAAGTTTGCCCTAATTCTGTCTTTTTTTTTTTTTTTTCTCTTTGACTCTACCGTTTATTGAACTATCTTGTTTATTCTGGCTCTCATTTACTATCCTTAAGAAATAATTCTCGCCAGGCATGGTGGTGCAAGCCTTTAAACCCAGCACTTGGGAGGCTGAGGTAGGAGGAGCATTGTTGAGCTCCAGGCCAGCTTGGGCTACAATTTGAGTGCAAAGCTGACCTGAGCTACCTAGTGTGACCCTGCCTCAAAAAACTAAGGCTGGGAGTTTGGCTCAGTGGCTTAAGCACCTGCCTGGCAGGTGTGAGGTAGTGAGTTTAATTCCTGGTGCCAAAAAAAAAGAAATTCTCAAATTTTTGTCAGCGGCTCACATCTCTTTTTTAACTTCCAATCCAAACTTATCGCCACAAGCCACAAACCACTCCTCTCTGTAAAGGCAAATACAAATAATCAAATCAAAGACACTGAAGAATTCATCTTATCATTCTACATCTCCATATTCCCTTTTTCAATTAACAGTATCTTCATCTGACCTCCAAGCCAACAACAGCTTTGACTTCTTCTCATTCATGTCCTGTATCACCTGCAAAATTTGGTAGCTATTATCTAATTTTTAAGTCTACCATCTCCTACCTAATACTACAGGTTAATAATTCCTGCAGGTTATAATCTCTTTGAAGGTTCAAAAAAAAAAAAAAAGGCTTCCTGCCTCTAGTTTTCCTCTTGCCAAACAAACTTTGGGGTTATGAAGGCCCATAGTTTAGTCAAAAGCTTTAGAGTTTGTTATGAAAGCTTTTTTCCTTCCTCTCAAATTCCCAATTTCCTGCTCCACAAAGGGGACTCTTTCAACACTTTGGGTGGACTAATTATTTACTTCCGTTCTGTAAATAATATGCGTCTGTTACTGCGTGATATTTCTCTCATAAGTAGTAACTAATGTTTCCCCACCAGAAATGAGGATGTAGCTTTTTTCAACAAAATCACCCACTGCCGTCACTTATCCATCCTGTTGTCTTCCCAACATAGCGATACCATAGCTTTAATTAGAGCAATATTCTGGTTATGTGAATGATATGTACAGTTAAGCAATGTATGATACTATTACTTGTTCCTGCAGAGTGCAACATTTTATAATTCTTGGTGTTAATGATCTAGCTTTTTTTTAAATTTAGTTTTCTATGTGTTCTTCACCAATGCAACATCAAACTTTTCCCTTGTCTGAAAAATTTGCTCACTTATATTGGATACACTATTTCTGTGTGTCATGGTCAGGAATTCTCCCCTGGAGCCTTCTGGCCTGCTCTCATCTAGACTGGTTCACGGTTCTCCCAGCTTGATAGCATCCTGAGGTTCTGTTTGATCCTACCCTAGGAATTTTCTTCACCTCTCTCTGTGGTGAGCTCTATTACCTGTTATTGAGATCTTTTCTTTCTCCTTGGTTTGCTCCCTGAGTTTTAGTGGAACACATCTTCTAGTAGTTTCCTGAGAAAGAGTACAAAGTAACACATTTTCAACATCAAGCACATCCAGAATAATTTATTTTCTCCTCACACCTGATTGGCACTTTGTCTTAGGATAGAACTGTAGGTTGGAACAGTTTACCCTAGAATTTTTAAAGACATTGCCCCTATGCCTGTATTGTTGCTGAATGTGTAATGCCACTGTAATTCTTGATTATTTGTATGAATTTTTTGGTTTTTCTTATCGAAAATATTGTAGGGTCTTTCTTTGAACCCAGAATTCTGAAATTTGACAATAACATCCACTAGAATGAGTTTATTTTCATTCATTCTTCTTATATTTAATAGATGCTTTCAATCTGGAGATTCATATCTTTGAAATCTATACAATTATAAAGAATTAAGCAGTTAAATATCTTCCTCTCTTTATCATTGCCAATTATTCACAAGTTGGATTTACTAAACAGGCCCTCCAACTTTTTTTTTTTCACTTTTTCATTAGTATGTTCCTACCTGCAGTGCATGTTTACTTTCCTAGGAATTGGTATACTTACATAATACATCTTAATTCCTTTTGTTCATCCCATTTCTTTCTCTCTCTAACCCCTCTATTTCTTTTCTTTCTTTCTTTCTTTTTTTTTTTTTTTTTTTTTTTTTTTTTGGTACCAGGAATCAAACTCAGGACCTCATGCATTCCAGGCAGGCACTTATGCCACTGAGCTGTATCCCCCGGCACCTCCCATTCCTTGAGCCCCCTTTTCTAAAGTTTGAAATACACAACGTTTACAATCCTTGTAGGGAGTTGGTATATGCACATAACATGTCTAATTTTAAAAATGGTTTTTCCTTGAAATTTCTTCTCTCAGTTTTGCCCTAGCCTATGGGGAATGCTCTTAAATTTAGTTCCCATTATTTTTGTGTTAGTTTTTGTTATTTTATTCTTGATTTCTGCAAGTTTCTTTTTTGTTCCTTAAATGCATCTTTTTGGAAGTAAAATACCATTCTCATTTTATGGCTGCAATATCTTCTTTTGTCACTTGGGGAATATTACCTTCATCCTTGTTTGAATCTTCTGCTTTCCCTATGAGATCAAGCAACTGTATTTCTTCTTCCCAGGTCCTTTCCTCCCTCCTTCCTTCTTCTGTCACTCCTTGTACTTAATGACTGCTTCCCTCCTTCCTTCCCCTGGTGTTTGCTTCTTTTGGTCTCTGTCATTAATGTTACAAGCTTTCCTCTCAGTTTTGGTGATCTCAGGGTGCCTGCCTGATCCTACTGAGGAAAGGTGTATGATAAAACTGACGGGGAGCACTGATCATGTGCATGGACCTGTCACTGGGGGTTCTCTTTGTCAGTATCTTTAGGTTCTTTCTCTTGAACTACTCAGATTCTTCAGAGGAACATTCCTATCTTCCACCTGGAGATATCAAATTAACATGTGTATTCTGAGAGACAAGAGGATGATGAGGTTGGGCTGTGTTTCTCCAAATTCACAACACTTACTTTCACTTTATCCCCTTCTACCCCCCAGCCCCAATATGAAACATCTTTCCTCCCTGGGAGTAAGTCTCTAATCCTACGCCAGGATTAGAAAGGGGTGACAACTAACCTTGCAGACTAATTCTAAACAAACTTTCAGTCCATCTTGCTGTTTTTGGTCTTACTTTTACCGCTACTCCCAGAAGCACCTAATGCTAACAATTCCTGAGGCGTGATAGGTTCTGTGAACACAGTCGTATCCTACTTTGGTTCCTGGATTTCTTCTTTGTTGCCTTAAGATTCAGATTTCTTCATTGTTGCCTTAAGATTAGTTTAGCCACATTAGTTAACCCCTTTCCAGATAGTTTCCAATTCCTGACATTCTGTTGCCTTTTAATTTTTCTCTGAATTTATTTGTCCTTTTGGGTTTTATCTTGACAAATCTTTACAGTTATTTTCTTGTCACTGAGACACATAACACAACATAAACAAATTGAACAAGGAAAGGTTTATTTTGGCTCACAGTTTGTAGAGGTTTCAGTCCATAGTTTGCAGGCTCTGTGACAGGGCAACATGGCAGAAGGGCATGGCAGAAGAGAAAGAGCTCCTGGTATAGCAGTGAGAAGCAGAGAGAGACAGAGAGACAGACAGAGACAGAAAGATATCATGGGAGGAGTGGGGAAAAAATAGACTGAAGCCACATCCCCAGTGACCCACCTCTTCTGGCCAGAATCCCAACTCCTAACAGCAAGTTAGCTATGAACTATACTAATCCAATCATCTTCCAAAAGCCCCACTACCTCTCAGCCTATAAGGCATTGGAGGAACATTTTAGATATAAACCATAAAAATTTCTTTGACTGTCATTTCAGTGGGGCTTGGGAGGAGAAGGCTGCTAAACTCATGTTTTCCATCCACATGCTTAATCGGAAGTCTATCAGACTTTGGAAGCAGGTATCATCTAATTCTTGTTTTCTCAACTTTCTCAACTCCATTTTAACTGGGCTTTAGTTTTCTAGGGTTTTCTGTGTCTTCAACTGATTAAACTTACTTCATTTTGGAAGAGTTTAACAAATTAATTCATTCTGAGGTTTTTTTTTTTAACCGGGACTAAATTTCTTATTTGACTTATGCTACAAGAAGAAAGAACTGAAGTTCTAATTGAGAAGTTTCAGAAAAACAAACCTGCTGGTAAGCACTGTCGAGGTCTGGGGAAGCCCCTCTCGTGTTTCCTCAAATCACAGTTTGCTGAGGTAGGCTGGACTGTAGCCATGTGTTAGGCTGACAGTGATGTGTAGGGCCAGGCATTCTAGGTTGAGAATAAGAGACAGGAATATCTTCTCGCTTACAATTCTAATCCAACTTGTATCTCCTGGAAACTAGGTATGAGGTAGTGAATCCTTACCTTAGTGTTGCTATTAACCTAGAGCAAAACATAGACTTTATTATGTTTAAAATGAGTATATAATGATAGGCATCAAATGCAAACAACTCAAGTCTATTTTATTTATTTATTTTTATACTCACTTATACTTTATGGGCATTGTGTGAACAATTCCAAGGATTCACATTCCCTTCAGTACTCAATATTGTCAGGTTCTTACGTTTTTCAATCCAGAAATTATAAAATGGTATCTCATTGCGATCTTAATTTGTTTTCCTCTCATATCTTAATCACTTTCCTCACTGTTGAAACAAACACCCAACACCCACAATCTAAAGGAAGAGGAGTTTATTTTGGTTCACATTTCAGAAGTTTTAGTCTTTGTGTGGACTACGGCATGGTGGAATGGCTTGGGCAGAGGAAAACTGCTCACCTCATGGTGACCAGGAAGCAGAAAGCAAAAGGAGCTGGGGAGGAAGCTATGTCCTTCCAGGTCATGTCCCCAGTGACTATTTTAAACAGACCACCTTATAGAATTAGTGGTTGCAAGGCATTAGGAAAATACAAGGTACCATATGAATGCATGACAATTAGGCCAGGAAAATAATTATGGTTAATAATATGACTAACCATCTGAAACTATGTGAATAATAATTATAAACATTATATATTCTTGGTAGAAGCAGGAAGAAGGAGCCAGAATTTGGTAAGGAGCACATTTCAATGTTTAGTAAATGCTAGAGGATGCTTCCAGCATCCTGGAGGCCAGACTACAACAAAATGAAAGTCAATTTTACCTGCCATTCGGTACAGCAGGAATATACAAAATAGGGGGAAGGAGTAGTTAGTCTCCTTCTTAAATCTAGATTTCTGACCCTATTATTTTGTTAAATACTAACAAGGATAATAAATGCTTATGTATCTCCTACTATGAACTCAGCACTGTTAAAATGATTTACATTTATTAATTAATTCTCACAACCATTTCAGGAAGTGTTATTCTCCTCTTTGTATAGATGAGGAAATTAAACCATAAAGAGGTTCAATGACTTGTGGCAAATAGCAGAGCTAGAATTTGAACAGTCTACCAGCTTCTGAGCCGGCTCCCTTAACCATACTCCATAGGGTTGCGACTTTTTCTAGCTTTTCTCTGTTCAACTAACACAATCACAAATATATATTTTCATCGGTGGTTGTGCAAACTCAGTTTATCAAGAGCTTGCTAGTCTTTTTGGTAAAACTGTACTAGCATAAAAGTCTCCAAGTTTTCATCAAGTCTATCAACTCAACCTAAAATTGCCCAGCCTGAATTATGTTTCTTTGATGTTTGACTAATAGATAGTTGTATGGTATTTTACAAAGCTTCTGTGTAAGCTCGGCTCGTCCGCTGACTGATGATAAATCTAGGCATTTTGTGGAATCCTTTCTTACTTTCCCCCTCACTCATGTTTTTCACATGTCATCTGATAAAGAAATAGAAAATATTATACTGAATTGCTTCACCAATCAAACATGTAATAAATTATACTGAATTACTTAACTGAACCATCGTACCACTTGTCTGTTTGGGACTTCCCGTTTCGATGCTGGATACCAATAACAATCTGTTCCACAGTCAGCAAAGCCATGTCGTCTGCAGTATTTGATTTGTTCAAACTCTCAACATTTAAACCCAATGTCCCTGTTTGCTTTAGGAATACAGTTTTTTTATTTTTTTTTCTTACCAGTCTTCCAAGTCCTTAGAAGACAAACCTCCGCCTATTGCATGCATTTACTGAGGACCGCGTCTCCCCACGAATTCATCACATTACTTCCCCCGGAGACACCAGACCGTGACAATGGCTGAAGAGCAGAGAACCCGAAGGCCGCCGGGGTCCCGAAGCAGCGGCCCCGCCCCGGCGCCCTAGGCCAGGCCCGGCGTCCCCGGCCGCCGCGGCGCCCCCTGCAGGCCGCGGTGCGCAGCGCGGGCGGAAGGAACCCGAGCCTCCTGGTGCTGCCACGGTGTCCGAGCCGCCGCCGCCGCCGCCGCCGTCGCCGCCGCGGGAGCCTCAGGGGCCCGAGTCCGCGCCGCCCGCAGCCCCCGGCCCAGCGCCCGCCGCCCGCGGCCCGACCCTGCAGCGGCCGGGGCGGCCCCGCCTCGGCGCCCCGCTTGTGCTGCTCGCTCGCCCGCGCCGGCCTTCACTCTGGAGCGGCCCCGGCAGCCGCAGCAGGGGCGGCGGCGGCGGATCGAGGAGCTCTCCAGGTCGTCCCGGGAGAGGCTGCTGCAGTCCCGGGACAGGATGTTCTCCAAGTTCACCTCCATCCTGCAGCACGCCGTGGAGGCGGTGAGGCCGCGCGAGGGCCGCGGCCGGCGGGCCGGGAAGGCGGCGGCCTAGCGCCGCGCCGGCGGGGAGCGGGCACCGCGGCGGCCGCGGGCGGGGACGGGGCGGGTGGCGGCGAGGCCGGGGCCGCGGGGCGGCGGGGCGGCGGGGCGCGGGCAGGGCCGGCAGCGAGCGCGGGGTCCCCGGGACGACCGCCCCCATCGCCTGGGGTCGGGAGCGCCTGGCTGGCCGCGGGGAGTCCCCCGGCTCCTGACCCTTGACCCCCGGCAAGCAGTGGCCGGGGTCGAGCAGGACAAAAGAAACGGCCGGGTCGGGGTTTGTTTTGCAGCTGGGGAGCGGGTGGAGAGGTGCGGTCTGGCGGTGGGGCGCTCGGGCGAGGACGCAGCTGGCCGGACCCATTTCATAATCGTGCTGGCTTTTGCTTCCTCAGGCCTGGCGGCCCAACTCCGCTGGGCTGCACCTTATCGATCGATCTGCAATAGGAGTTAGCGAGGTCTAAGCCAGTGTGCTTTCAGCAGCTTCCAAGCTGAGACCATCTGCTGCTTTTTGCATTTTTTTTTTTTTTTTTTTTTTTTTTTTTTTTTTTTTTTTTTTTTTTTTTTTTTTTTTTTTTTTTTTTTTTTGTCTTTATGCTCTTCCTGGACGCTTTTGGTTTCTCTCCCTGGAGGGTTAGACGCTAGCAGAGAGAGACAGTATTCAAGTATCACAATAAAAGAAGAGACTAAGAGAATGTCTCACCACTGTTGTAGTAGTAAGAGGGATAGTCGCATTACTTCAGTTGTTTGCTTTATTCTGGAAGAATTGCCCAAATTGAAAAATGCATTCTGCAAAGAAACTTTATTTTGCTTATTTTAAAAATAGGACTGTCTTTTGACGTTTAGGCTATGTGATAGAGTACTTTAGAATTCACAACCAAATGATTTTCTTATTGTGTCAGATGACACAAATAGTTTTATTTCTGTTGTAAAAACAAAGCTTTAGTGCACTTTTATTTAAGTGATACGTGGGGAATGTTAAAAACAAAGTTTAGCTCTAGCCCAAGCCCTTTGAAAACGTCAAGAAAGGGTGTCATGAGTGGAGAAGAGTTATTAGCCACGAGGAGATGACTGTTGTAGACACAACTTTTAGTTTTATTTTCTTAGTCACAGTCTGCAGCATCATTATGTAAAAGAATTTAATCAAAATTTATAAGGACAGTAATATTTATATTTTGTAAACTCTTGTTTTTTTTTTCCTGGTACCGGGAATTGAACTCAGGACCTAGCACTTGCTAGGCAGGCGCTTGCACCCCTGAGCTATATCCTTGGCCCTTGTGTGCTTTAAAATGCAGAGAATCATTTAGCTTCTAACAGTGCATATAGCTTAAATATTAATAGGGAATATAATTGTATTACATTATTTATGACCTTTACCTATCAGGCTGGTATTTGCAGAAATATGTGCTTGGAAAGGTGGTTTTGCCACTCTTCCCATTCAGACTCATGTTTGTCCCTGAGGCCTGTGTTTTCAGTCCTCATAATCTTTTCACCACTGTGTATATTATTAGCATCTACCAGCTTATCCACGTCTATTCTCTGCCTTTGCCTCTGCCTCTGTGATGTCCAGGCTCCCTCCTGTGGGAAGGCTGGTGAGAAAAAGTGCCGGTGGGGTATGTTCACCTGGTCCTAGGAATCAATGTGTCGCCTTTAGAAATGTGATGTTTCCATTTGCTCATCAGTGGTTTTTCCGGCTATTGTTTCCCCCCAGTTCTCCATGAAAGGAGGTAAATCTCATAAAATGTTTTCGAAATCTCTTTTTCCATTTAACATTCTCTTTTGGGAATGAACGTAGATAGGATGACAAAGTAGCCATCCTGCGGGATTTAAAGAGAGGTTTTTCATAACCCAAGATAAGTATCCAGTTATCGAGTGTCACACCTTTTTACTTGATGGTTCCTTCTATCTACTGATCTTATTATTTCTCAGTTCATCAGCTTGGTACTCCTTTTCATTTCTGATGCAGTGTTCTGAGTGCTATGGCAGCTCCCAGGGTTAGGTGGGAGGTGACCTTGTACCTACAGAGTGACATGACCTTTGTTCGGTCCTCACTGTTTGAGTCTGTAGTCTGCCTTCCCAGCCATCTGCTATGACCGCTCTGTAGGTTTCAGTATTCACTTGCATCAGGCCTTCTTCACATGGTGTATTTAAGGTTAACCTGATTCGTATTCATTTAAATGAAGTTAGGTGATGAGTTGTCCTTATCATGTCATGGTTTTTATTCACTTCCTGCTAACTTCTTACGCAGAGGAAAATATAACCAAGATATTTTCAAAGATTGGTCTTTGAAAATGTGTTTTTAAGCTGTCAGACTACATTAAAATTATAGGAGAAATCCATACCTTGATCAAAAATAAGAACTGTAATGAAATTGTTGCTTCCTTTTTCAGAAAGGACAATTGTCCCAAAGTACAGAGATGACTGACTGCTCAGAGTGTTACCGAATGAATGTGTTCTGTTTCCCAGTTGCTGCTTGTCTCAAGTCTGAAGTCAGGCCTCTCTTACCCAGCACTCTAGGAGGCTGAGGCAGTAAAATCATCAGTTCCAGACCTGGGCAACTTAGTGACTTGTTAAGGCCCTGTCTCAAAAGAAAAAAAAAAAATTTTTTTACAAGGTTTGGGAATTTGGCCCAACACAACAGTTCTGGGTTCAATCCCTATTACCACGAGAAAAAAGATTCTGAGGTTAGGTCAAATTATTTTAGCACAACTTTTTCAAAAGGATAAATAACACTTTCCATTTAGCACAGTTTAGTATTGGTTGAGGGCCAGGTGATATGCTAGGGGCTGTTTCTTCTTACATTCCAACAGTCCAAACCTTGAGGCTGATGAATTCTGGAGATGGTAAAAGGCAATGTCAAAGAAGTTTTTTTCTTCTTTTTAACCATTCAATGGAAGTCATCCTGCAGAATTCAAATACAATGTTCTGTCTTCAAATAACAGAGTTGATTAATGGTGATTGCTGGGACTAGCATTTCTTCTGCTCTTCCTGGGGAGTTAACCTCAAACATATATAACATTTTAGTTACCTGCCCCCCAGTCCTCATTGAAACCAAGACCATCCCACAGAGGTACATCTCCAACACTTTTTAAATTTTTTTATTTGGAGACATGGTCTCTGTAAGTCATTAAATGGACTGAGCTGTGGTGAAACTTGGAATCCTCCTGCCTCAGCCTCCCAGACTGCTGGGATTACAGGCATCTGCCAGCAGCTCATAGTGTTCCCTTAAATGTGTTATTTTCCAACAAGTGATCTCTAACTTCAATCCTTTTCTCATTCAGCAAATATTTTATGAGCTACAGTGAAAGCATAGCACACAGCTAAGGAAACAAGGTACCATATATTTGTGTCCTTGATCACAATGCTTTGCTTTGGGAAACAGATACGTAAGTTAAATCATAATATAAAGAATGCACAAGAACAGGACCTAGCCTCTAGTCAGACAGAGTACAGCTCTGTTCTAGCCTGTGTCACTTCAACACTTGGACAGTAACCAAATCTTTGTACATCCCCATTTCCTCATAAAATGGAAGTAATTATGATACTGCATAATGGAGCCCAGAGATAAAAGTCTTAAATTCTTGTGTAGGGTGAGCCAAGAATTCCAAGTGTACATTCAGTGGCAAAAGAAACAGCATTTACATTTGTTGACACCTCTTACTGGGTCTCAGGATAAGATTGACAGAAATGACTGACAGCGTGCTGAGTCATCTAAGAGGCACCCAAATACCCGTTCCTATCCCAGAATTCACTCTGATTAAATTACATGATACTGTGTGTATGGACCTTTAAGGGAATTCGAGTGGAGAAAAGGTTACTAAAGGTTAGGCTCTAAGATCTAACAGGCTTGTGCTCTGTTCTGGAGTTTTAGAGAGTCCTTGGGTCTTTGTCATTTTTATTTTCTGTTTTTCTTAGAAAAGTGGAAAGAGGATTGGCCCTGGGTTGTTGCCCATATTCGGTGCTAATTAGATCCATTTCATAGGGTTGTTGTAAACATTACAGGAATTGCTTAGTCCAGTGCCTAGCATCTAGTAAGTGTTCAGCAAAAGGTAATCCTTGTTGCTGAATTGGCTGGTTCAGCCAGGCCAGTGCTGTCTGTAGGAGGAAGAGAGCAAGCACTTTGTAGGAGTTGGGGAATATTTTCTGGAAGAAATGAGACCAGCTAGGTTATGGAGAGGTAGAGAAGATATGGAAGGGAGTTAAAGTTAATAGTGGCTGGCTGTGGTGGCACATTTCTGTAATCCACCTGTCTGGGAGGTTGAGGCAGGAGGGTTCCAAATTCCAGCCCAGCCTAGGCAGTTTAGCAGTTTAGCCAGATACTATCTCAAATAAATAAATAAACAAATAAATAAATAAAATTAAAAGGCTGGAGATGGAGCTCAGTGGGAAGGCCCTATGTTCAATCCCTAGTACAAGGGGAAAGAAAGGAAGAAAGAAGGAAAGAGGTGAAGCAAGACGTACTTAAATTAAAAAACAAGAACAACAAAAAAACCAGAATGTGCATAATTTGGGAGGAAGTTAAAGCAAAGGGGACTGTTAAAACACTAGTTTTTAATCTGAATTATCCACATAGGTCTTTTGCACATTGGGCATTTTGAAGACAGTCCCGGTTTCTAGTTAAAAGCCGTGTTTCCTGGAGCATGTCAGGGGGCTGCTTTGGGACCTGATAGAAGTCTCAGCAATGTAAGAGTTCATCGTGAGGATTTAAGCCCTGTAGTCAGCACGCAGAAGTTCTGGGGCCTGTACATCACATGACGACCACACATCGCTTCCCTTAATATTATTGACTGCTTTGTGCCACCTCTGAATTGGAAGTAGGAGGCTGAATGCTGAAAAAGGTGACACCACCCTGGGGCAGTTTACAGTCTAGTGGATGAGATGGGTAGTTGGACAGTGACGCAGGTAGGGTGAGGGTTAGGAAAGAGGTCAGATCGGGAACGGTGCCTTGATGTGGGAGGGTAAGGCTGCCAGGAGAACCTGGTCTCTGTTAAGTGTTCCTGTCGTCCTTGGTAGAGATAGCGACTGCATGAATTATAAAGAATTTAATCTCTGTGTGGTAAAAAGTGAAATTGTTTCTGGCTCCTGGTTCTGATTTGCATATCTCTTTCTTTTTAAAATATTTTAAACCCAGAGCATAAATGTATTTATGCAATGAGAAAATAGGCAATGTGTGTATTAGAAGTAGTCCAAAAGTTAAGTTTATTAGGCAGTTTAAAAAAAAGTAAGGACATTTGCTCATGTTTGAGTAAGATTGTGACTAAGCTAAATTAGTAGTTTAGAGCTGTTTACTGTCACCCCTGGGAGAGAAGTGCAGTATGGATTAAGGAACCCTCCTACTTTGAGTTTGACTGTAACCTCCGGCAAAGGTCTCAGTACCTTTGCTGAGTGACACCTTCAGTATGGTTAAGACCCACTGCAGAAATAACCCAAAAAAAAGGATGCTGTAGTTCTGTAGTGACCCAGATGCTTCCCCTGGGAAATTTTAACAAATCACTACATTTATACTTAAAAAAATAGGTCAAGTCTTGAAAGAGTAAATTCCATTTGTGTTTGTCCCACTTATTTGTTTATTTAATAGTATAATGATAGTCCATGAAAGCTAGAACCAAAAAAGCAGGGGAATTTTGTGTATTTTGAAAACACAAGTAGCTCACTAAAAGATTTTTAACTGAAAGTTTCCAGAATGATTATTCTGTTTTCCCAAGTTAATATATACTTTCATTCTTAATTTTTTTCCTCATTTTTTTCTGTTTCCCATGAGTCTTTCTCTCTCCATGTTCTTCTTGAAGTATGGTAATTCCAAAAATTTTAATGCCTTTCTTAAAGTTTTTAAAAAGGATTTCACAGCATTCTACTGAAAAATAAGGTAGATATTTATATTTTCTTAATCCAGTCTATTCAGAATGGTGCAAATAGGCAGGTGTTGAAGAGTTAGCAGTATGATGTTGATTGTTGAAAATTTTTAGAGTTTTTTTTTTATAAGTACATTTCATCTTTTGAATTGAAACACTTGTGATGTATGTGACCAGTGTTGATAGTTTACACAGTAGTTTAAAAATTGTTCTGAGAGGGTCGTCAACTTGGAGGTCACCACTAAGAAGTCAGACTGGAGCAAGTAGAAGGGTACAGGAGTAATCTGAGCTGCTTTAGGTCATTTGCAGAAGAAGTGTATGAAAATGGAAAATTACCCTGCCATGTCTTATGTTCTCAGAATAGAAACCTGTTTGCTCTGAACTAAGCAGGGTCAACTCTATTTTCTGACCAGAATGGATTGATGATATCAGAATAGAGGCACTCTTGCCCTCAACTCTTTTTAAGGAAAAGATAGTTGCAAGCCTTTTTCTATCTGACACACGTTTAGAATACTTGTTAGTTTGCAGTGAGAGAGCTAAAGAGATGGAATTTTGGCCTTTTAACTTCAGATGTGAGTCTCAAAGCTTAAACTGTAAAGCGTGTTTGACTTTGTGGGATTTAAATTGGTAGTGTCTTATTCATATAGTTATTTTGCTGAAAATACACACAGCCTAATCTAGGCTTAAGTAGGAAAAGACTCACACTGATATGTCACTGAAAGTAGGGAACACATTAATCTGATTATGACACAGTGTCATAATAGTGATGATGTGTAACTAATTGCATAGCTGTTAGTCCTTGCTGTTTTGTCTTTCAAAGTCCTAGGTACAAAGATCTCTAGCTATCAGTAATTTCATTTTACTGATACTTCAGTAATAGGATATTGCTGATACTTCAGTAACAGAATACTGCTGTTTTTTTATTTAGTATAATTACTTTTGAAGCCACACAGTTATAGGGAAAGGGAATAAAGCCCAATACTGTAGTTTAATAATGTTGATAAATGTGTATTTTCTCTTTCATAGTAAGTCATTTTTACTTTCTTGGATTCAGCTTACTGTGTTTCTCTTTGACATCTGACATACAGAATCAAGTTAAAGTTCAACCCATATTTTTATGCTACTTTTGCTGCATAATGGACAAACACAGAGTTATACTTTATGGAAATCTTTTAATGTCATGTAATTAATTGTTGTGATCTTTTTGTGTGTGTTTCTGTAGCTTGCACCTTCTCTTCCTTTACAAGAAGATTTTGTTTATCACTGGAAGGCAATTACCCATTACTACATAGAGACTTCAGGTAAGTAAAAATGATTAAGATCGATTAATTCAACAGAGAATTTGTGAAATACTAGAATTTATTTCAAAGTAAATTTTAAAAGTTATTTTACATTTAACTTTAAACAATTTTACCTTTAATTTTAGATTCATTTTATTTATTTAAAAATATATCTGGAGAGCATCTACTATGTGTCAGGCATTGTTCTAGGCACCAGGGATATAGTAGTTAGTCAAGTGGGCAACAGCTCTGTCCTGATAGAGCTTATATATTGATATGGGGGAAGGGAAACAGTTAATAGATAATTGCAGAAAGTGTATTAACTGAGAAGTGTTAAGGGGAAGGGGAAAAAAATTCCATATTTGAGAGATGGACATAGTGGTTGGCTACTTTAGATAAGAGACAGCTACATTGCTCAAAGTGACTTCTGAACTGAAATCTAAATGAGAAAGGCACCAAACTTGCTGGAAAAGTCAGAAAGGTATCCCAAGGAGAGTATAGTGTATACAAATACTAGCATTTGAGCTTGTAGCCTGCTTGAGGATACTAAGAACTACAAGAAAGCCTCCGAGTCTGCAGTAGAGTAAAAGAGGAAAAACCTGGTGGGTGAGGAAATTAGACAGATACTGTGGGGTTTGGGGGTTGTGAATCTGCACCTCCTGTGGGACATGTAATCCATCATAAGGGCTCCAGCTTTTCTCTACAATAAAAAGCCTTTAAAGGGATTTGAGTACCAAAACCCCCATGGAGGGTTCAGGTCTCCCACCCAGCAATATAACACGTGGACGCAAAAGAAAGACAAAGAGAATGTTCTGCAGTTGAGGACTCTGGGATACCTAGTATTCTCAGTGGAGCAAAAGCCCATGAGTCCAAAAGCTTCTGGCTTTTATTGTTTTCAATCAGGGAGATGGGTGGGGGTCGTGGCAGGGTGCTAGGGAAGAGAAACTTTGCAGGCATTGGCTGTAAGGAGAGACAGCGATTCTGCACTAGGCACAGGGGCCCTCAGGTTAGCAAAGCAAAGGATAGCTTGATGTATGCAAAACTGGTGTCTTTACTGCTAGGAAGGTGTAATTCTTTTTGAGTTCCATGGCCTCAGCTGAGATGTTAGCTCATGTCTTAGCCCAGGAATCTCACAGGCTCTTGCTTGAACCCCCATTCTAGCCATGGGGCAGGGGCAGTGCAATTCTCACCTGAGTGCTACAGTGAGACACATTGATATCTCAGCCAGACATTCTTTTAGCCAGTTAAGGGACCATCTGATTCCATATAGCCAGCTCTGTACATCTCAGTAATAGGGTTGAAGTAAAGGTCAGGGAAAAATGAAGGCAAGGAGCTTCATTTCAGGAGAATGCAGCTTGGCAGTCTCTCACATTTGAGTAGAGCTATAACATAATCCATATTTTAAAGCAATCACTTTGACTTTTGAAAGGACAGTGGTTTAAAGCTGGCAGAACAGTTAGCGAACTATTACAATGCTCCAAGCAAGAGATAATGATAGGCCAGATATGGTGGCACATGCCTGTAATCTCAGCTACTAGGGAAACTGAGGTAGGAGTTCAAGGCCAGCCTGGGCAACTTAGCAAGAGCCTATGTTAATTAAAAAGGACAAAGATATCGCTCAGTGATTGAGCACCCCTAGGTTTCTTCCCTAGTAATGGGGGTGGGGGTAAAAGTGGTGACTTACACTGGCTAGAGCTGGTAAGAAATGTTTGTATTCTGGCTGTATTTTGAAGGAAGGTTGATAGCTTGAATATTGGGTATGTAGGAATATGAAAGGTAACTAAAGTTTTAGGCCTAATTAGAGAGAAATTAGAAGTGTCATTACTGAGTACTCCAGGAGGAATAGGTTTGAAAGAGGATTTTGGATGTGGTAAGTTTGAGGTGCCAGTTATCTGTCCAATTGGATAGTCAGAATACAAACTATACAGGAAATTAAGAGTCGTCAGTATGTAAGTAGGGTTTAAAACCATGAAATTGGAAGAGATTATCTAGGAAAGGAGGAAAGATGGAAGAAATAAGGTGTACAGAACACCTTTAGATTCAGTGTTCAGAGACTGGAAGACGAGAACAGTAGCAAAGGAGCTACTTATATCCAAGGTAGAAGACAGCAAGAGAGAGTAGCATGCCACGAGAGTGAGTGGTTAATTGTATCAAATGATGCTAAAGACTAAGAACGGGTCACTGAATTTAGCCACAAAAAGTTCATTAGTATTGGAGTAAGTTTAGGAGAAAATGGAGGGAAAACATGAATGGACCAGGTGCATAGACTGCTCTCTTGAATGTCAGTGTAAAGGGGAACTGAGAGGAAGAAGTGGTGGTAAGAAACGGTTTTGAAATATTTTTTAAAGATGTAAGATATTGCAGTTTGTAACTCGATAGGAACAATCTAGTAAATGATTGATGCAAGAATAAGATGAGATGACTCCTCATCCACCA
Organism: Dasyprocta punctata; assembly: GCA_004363535.1. Lineage (NCBI taxonomy): Eukaryota > Metazoa > Chordata > Mammalia > Rodentia > Dasyproctidae > Dasyprocta > Dasyprocta punctata. The sequence continues at coordinate 143,426 of RJWM01000597.1, forward strand.
AAACAAGATGGAAAGCAGAACAAGAATATAAATGCAGGAAGACCCGGGGTAGACGTGGTGCAGAGGGTCTAGACATTATGTTCTGATTGCTTGTTTTTCTCAGTGAATAAGAAGGATAGAGATCAAGTAATGAGACTGTGAATAAAGCAGATCAAGGATGGCAAACTTTTCCTTGCAAGGGCCAGATAGTAAATATTTTAGGCCTTACAGGCCACGTAGTCTCTTTTGCAACTGTTCAACTCTGCTGCTGTTGTGCAAAACAAAATGCAAAACAAAGAGATTCCTTGTTCCAGTGCAACTTTATTTTCTAAACACCGATGACGGAGCTGAATTTGACCTGTGTGCCTAAGTTTGGAAACCTCAGAAATAGGGACGTGTGGTACCTTGCTGTGTGGCAGTGAAGTTCCCCTGAGGAATGTGTCGGCGGGCACTAGTGGATATGCAGAGCAGACGCACATCAGCTAACAAAGGGAAGAAAGTGAAAAAAGCCTTTAGATTTAAGCAATAAATAGAAATTGGATAGAAAAATATGTAAACCTTGAAACGTAAAATACAATTTTTAGCTTCCTCTGATGTTTAGCCAGCAGATCTACAGAAATGTCTTTTAAGAGGAGCTGCCTTTTCAAGTTACTTTTCTTAGCTCTTTCGATTTTTTTTCTTCTGGGCCTTTAAAGAAATGTACAAGTTCTTGTTTTAAAAGATTTTTTCCCCATCTAGAAGCAGAAACAAGTGTGCATTACAATGAAGGGACAAGTAACAAAGTCTGAGTCAGATAGAGTGTCAAATACAGAAAGAGTGAAGAAGGAAGAAATAGCAGGCATTGTCTAATCTGGGCTGTAAAGGATAAATAGGAGTTTGTGAAGTAGATAGGCGGATAACAGCGTTTGTAATAGAAAGCATAGCATGTACAAAGACACAGAACATAGTTTAGAAATACAGAGAGTGAAGAGAGTTAGGATTTTAATCTTGTAAAATTAAATTTAGAGTTAATGTTTTTCTTAGTCTCAAACAATTGAACATTCATTCTTTCCTGAAATGTGTGTGTATATATTTACATTTATAAGAAGAAAAACATTTTTTAAAAGTGAATTATAAGCGAACTTATATCTTTTTTTAGCAGGAGACTACTCATTTTAGAAGAATGATATGAAATGAGATCTAAGAAATTAGTATTTCTTGAATTTTCACTGTATGCTAAGGAAGTGGACTTTCCATATATTATTTCACTGAGATCAGATGACACATATACTATTGTGCATTAGTTCTGTATAATAGAGTTGATGATTAAGGCTTAAGTAATTTGTACCAGGTCATCCAACTGAAAGTGACAGAGCCAAGGTTTGAATCCAAGTTGTCTAACTCCAGTGCTATACTTTGAACAACTGTTTCAGACCCTGTCATGTTAGATATGCATGTACAGCTAGGAAATGAGGGCGACCCTTCTATTTCCACTATTTTCTCTATCAAACTGAGTATTATGGTTTACTCTGTGTGTGCACATACATGTGCACATGTACAAAGCAACGTATCACAAAACATAACCTACTGGGATTGTGTTGCACAAATTGTAGAAGTCCTGAGTAAATGCTGATGCAGCCATAAGAACGAACTTGGGGTCTCCTAATATATTTTGTATTTAGGCAGTTTATAAAACTTCACAGTTTATTCACAGTTTATTAATAATTTGACCCTTGTGCAATAAGAGGAGGTTGATGTAGTTTTCAAGTTCAAGTGTGATATGTTTCAAAATACCAATCACCTTTTTATTTTTAAAAATCTGTAATATTTAATAAACATTCTCCTGAGAAGCAACTTTGAGAAAACAGACTTTGGGAATAGCCAATGTTAGTGAGAGGAGATGGCAGAAATTTCAATAGCAGGATTTCCTTTTGGCTCCTTATATTTTTATAGATGGGAAGAGATTGAGAGCATTGAGTGACTGACTTCCTAGTGCTGGGCGGTAGTGGAGTAGAATTCAAAGACAGTGCCAGTCCTTTCCGTTTATCTTGGGCTACTCAACCTAATTTTCAAGGGCAACCCATATTTATACTAAGAGACTAAAACTTCAGATCTTCTGAACTGGCTAAGTACAAAAAAAAATTTTTTTAATTATAAATATACAAAAAATCTTGATATTTACATTATTTTTCTAATTATGTTCCCATTTCGCACGTAAGTGGCTTTGAGTTCTAAATTATTATAGATGAATATTAGCTAGAATATATTTCAGAACGTTGGTTCAGTTTTAGAATAAGAGTATGGCAGAAGCATCTTAATTCTTAGAAAGATAGTCATACAATATGTGTGACGCTTCACATAACTGTTGTTCGGATTTTCTCAGTTTGAATGACACTAGGAAAATATAGATGGTATTTTATGTGCAAATAGGCAGTTTAAAAATATTTGAGTATTTGTTTGATAAATATTTTTCTATTATTTAGATGATAAAGCCCCAGTGACAGATACGAACATTCCATCCCATCTGGAACAGATGTTAGATATCCTGGTTCAAGAAGAAAATGAACGGGAATCGGGAGAGACAGGGCCATGTATGGAATATTTACTCCATCACAAAATCTTGGAAACATTATATACCTTGGGGAAAGCCGATGTAAGTTCTTAATCTCCACCGTGTCCTTGGGTATGTAATAGATGCAGCAATGCCTTAGACATAAAGAAGCTCCCAAGTGCTTCTTTTTTTTTATAGAGGCACACGTTGCACATGGCATGATTCCAGTTAAGATTAGAGGAGTGGGTTGAGCTCCTTGCACAGCCCTGACATCCACAGAGATAGCAGATTTCCCAAATGGCCTAGACAAAAAGTGGTACTTAGGCTGCTTAGAATTTCAGTGTAAACATTTGTGAAAATAAGCACAAGTACATATGCTCAGAATCGGAGGAAATGAAAACCTAGTGAGAGTTGTTTTACAAAAATTATTTTTTAGTGTTTTGAAGAAGAATGTCCCTGATTATTCTGATATTCAGTGAACTGATGAATAGAATCAATTCAGATTTTTAGGCCTAATGAATTTTGAAAACTCTTTGAAAAGGCTCGTATATAAATAATATTTTGTGCCACAAAACTTTCAAGTTATAGTCATGTATCACTTAATGATGGGAATATCTTCTGAAAAATGTGTCATTAGGTGATTTCATTGTGTGATCATAGTGTGAGCTTACATAAACCTGGACGGTAGAGCCTTCTACCTTGAGGCTGCACACATGTACCGAATAATAGGCAGTTCCGACACCAGGATAAGTATCTGTGTATCTAAACATATCTAAATATAGAAAAAGTACAGAAAAAATAGGTGATAGAAATTTTTCGGCTCCTTTGTAACTATTTGGACTCTCCTCATATATGTGGTCTGTCTTTGACTAAAACTTTATGTGGTGCATGACTCTCCTGGAGAGACAAAAGTTTTCAAACTATGAGGTGTGATTGGAAAATACAGTGAATATCTAAAAACATTATTGCAGTAAAAAACATATTGCCATTAATTCCCCTCAGAATTCTGCCCCTCACTTTGCACACTCTTAGCCCATGGTTTTTGCTACTTTTTGAAGTAGTTCTGGAAGTCCTCTTCTGTTTTTGGTTTTGGTTTTGGTTTTGGTTTTGTTTTGTTTTGCAGCACCAGGGATCGAACTCACAACCTCGCGCCTGCCAGACAGGCGCTTAAGCCACTGAGCCAAACTGCCGGCCCTGCAGTCCTCTTCTGTATGTCTTTTGTTGTGCTGTCATGGTCACCTCGGTGTCCTGAACTGACTCAAAACATTTACCTTTCTTGGTCATTTTAACTTTAGGAAGAGCTAGAAGCCACACAGTGCTAGATCTGCTGAGTACCACGGATGAAGACACACCATAATGTTTTTTATTTGACAGAAATTACCATAGACAAGCCGGGCGTGGTGGCGCATGCCTTTAATCCCAGCACTTGGGAGACTGAGGTAGGAGGAGCGTTGTGAGTTCAAGGCTGGCTTGGGCTACAATGCGAGCACAAGGCCGGCCTAAGCTACATAGTGCGACCCTGCCTCAAAAAACTAGGGCTGGGAGTTTGGCTCAGTGGCTTAAGCACCTGTCTGGCAAATACGAGGTTATGAGTTCAATGCCCGGTGCTGCAAAAAAAAAAAAAAAAAAAAAGTGGCAAGAACAATGGGATAAGTATGTTAAAAACAAGGGGGAGTATTCTGAGGGGGTTTGAAATGTTTATTTTCTTTTAAAAATTTTTTTTTTGTTTGTTTGTTTTTTTTGTTTTGTTTTTTTTGGTACTGCAAATCAAACTCAGGACTTTGCACTTGCCAGGCGGGTGCCATGCTGCTGAGCTACATCCCTGGCCTCTGGGGGGAATTAATGGCAGTGTGTCTTTTACTGTAATACTTTTTTAAAAATTTAAGCATTCATCATATTTTTTGTTCACCCCTTGAATTTGATGGTGTGAGGAAAGAGGAAGAACTTCGGTTCCAGGTTAGGAAGCCTGGCTTCCAGTCCCAACTTTGTCACTAACATACTGTTAGCTTTGGTTAATCTTTCTGTTCTTTACAAACATGGAAGTAATTGCTAGTAAGTGTCCCCTAATTCTAAAAATCTATGGTTCTGTTCTGTAATTTTCTATAATACATTTGAAAAATCAAACTAGAATTAGTGAGTACATTTAACACCAAATAGGTCTATGAATAATATTAAACACAATTTCCTTTTAACTGTCTATAATGCTCCAATTCATTTTTTAAGTCAAATACATTCCACTTATGTTTTCTAAGCAACAAATCTGTTCCCTAATAACTTGCAGTTCATTCACCTTCTGCCTTATTTCTCCTGTTCTTTGGAGCGACTGTATAACATTAAATTGAATAAGTATTACATGATTTTTTGAGCCCTAAATTAGTAATTGTACTACTAGTAAATATATATTGACATAGGCAATTGTAAATATTATTAGTGTTTTATCTGAGCAATACAGGGTATTTGCTAGCTTAAAAAATACTGGAACACAAAAATTATTTTTCCTAGTCCTTAGATTATACTATTTCTAGTTAGCATGTCATGATACTTTGGAAATAACTCATTTTATGACTATTTTATATATGAGGCAGCATTAACTACCTAGTTATAGGATATATAACCTTTTTGATTCATACTCAATCCACAGCAAGAAAAAAGGGAGAAGGAGAGGGAGACTGACCTTTTTACTTCTATTTATAGGTATGGAAAGTTATTGATTCTCCATTATTCATGTAAATAAGCTTGTGCCTTTGCTTTGGCAAGAAGTAAGAGTTTCGTGTTCACCAGCAGTTACCCAGTCGACATTGCCTAAACCAATTTCTCATCTTAACAACATGTTATCACTCTGCTGTTTGTAATTACAGGAGGCTATGGTCTCATACACTGTTATGGTTCAAGTGTATAATTTTATTTCTAGAATGCCAGTCATTAATGTTGATTAAAATGTTTATTCTGCTAGGGCGTGGTGGTACATGCCTGTAACCCCAGCATTTGGGAGGCTGAGACAGGAGGATTGCTGAGGGTTCAAGGCTAGTTCGAACTACGTAGTGAGACCCTGTCTCAAAAAAACAAAAACAAAAACAACAACAACAAATTTTTTTTTATTCTGACAAAACGATTAAGTGACCAGATTTTACATTGCCTTGAAGAATACATTTATAAACATTGTTCAAGCTCTTGAGTAAGTGTGTTTGTATTTTCTGTTCTTTTCCTGTTTGCTTTACTTTTGCTGTACCCAGTGTCCTCCAGGGATGAAGCAGCAGGTGCTGGTGTTCTATACTAAACTTCTGGGAAGAATCCGGCAGCCACTACTCCCACACATCAATGTGCACCGGCCTGTGCAGGTATTTTTTTGTCTTGCATAAAATTATTTCATTTGATTTCTTTTAGAATAGAAATAGTTTTATACTATTTTTTGTAAAACCAAGATTACTAAAAGAAATTATTCTAAAAATAACATGCAAATTAGCATTTACTAGTTTTCCTTATGCAAGATTGCATTACATGTACTTCATATCTTTATAGTTCTGCTTAAAGTTTTATATCTTAAGTTTCTTTTTACTTTACCTCCATGACTTCAGAAGTAGAGTTTATTGTGTACCTCACTAATTTTTTTGGATGATGAACTTGAAAATTTTAGTGTTAGTAAATTAGATATAGATGGTGGTAAAGATTGGTAAAGATGATGTTAAAGATGGTAAAGATTAATATAAGACATTTCCGTTACTTGAAAATTTTAAATATCATTAAGGTAAATATATGGCTATTTACATTTTTTTATAAATTTAAAAAATATTTTGGCAGAAACTAATTCGACTATGTGGTGAAGTACTTGCAACACCAACGGAAAATGAAGAGATTCAGTTTCTCTGTATTGTATGCGCAAAGCTGAAACAGGATCCCTATTTGGTTAATTTTTTCCTGGAGGTAGGCTATACGTCTTAAACTTTAAAGTGTTCAGATTGTTATGAAAATTATATTCTGTGAGTAATCGTAAGAGGAATTACATTTTGTAAGTTGTTAGATGGCTTGTTTAACTTCCTAGAATTATTTTTCATTTAAGACCATTTCATCTAAATTGCAGTCTCTTGGGGCAAAAAGATTTTCAAAGAATACAATCAAACCAGATATATAGGGCAGTACTGAGATGGACAGATACAAAGCCACAGTTGGAAAGAGTGTGGCTGTATTGAAAACTCACAAAAGTTTATAAACTGGCATATGTTTTGTGAGGCCTGAACTAGTACGCAGTGTGAGTAATGGGTGGTTAAGGATCATATATAGAGATTTGGAGTGGCTGTAATAAATCATGGGCTAACTCTCCAACCTCGGATGGCAGGTGGGATTGTCACCAAATTACAGTTTTCTTTTTTTTTTTTTTTTTTTTTTTTTTTTTGCAGCACCGGGGATTGAACTCACAACCTCGCGCCTGTCAGACAGGCACTTAAGTCACTGAGCCAAACTCCCAACCCTAAATTACAGTTTTCTAAATCAACTGAGGTTTTGGATTTTACTACCAGTTTTAAAGTAGAAAATAAGTTTCATGTACTTCTTGCTTACATTCATTTTTTTCCTTTTTCTAGCAAGGAAAGCATTTAGGAGTATATTAGAAAAGGTAGTTAAGCTGCCTTTGTCTTTTTAGTTTAAAAATTATCCTTTTTCTTTGTCTTTTTTTAAACATTAAGGTGTAAGTTGCATGCAATGTGATTTATTCTTTTTGGTCTACAGTTCTGATTTTGACAAACACATGTGACTATGTAACTAGCACCATAATCAAATACACAGTACTTTTATCATTGCCCCTCTGTTATCACCCTCTCCTGTCACCTTCCTCGTAGCAATCACTGATCTATTTTCTGTCCCCATATTATCTCACTTAAGACTGTTTCATTGTATGGGTGAGTATTCCATTATACAGATAGCAGTGCAGTGGTTTATTCATCTGATGGGGGACTTTGGGGTTGTTTCCAATTTTTGACAGTTATGAAGAAAGCTACTGTAAGCATTCACACACAAACTTCTGTTTGAATTTACGTTTTCATTTCACTTGGAAGAATTAGTAGTGGTAGGATTACCAGGTTATGTTGTAGCTGTGTATTTATTTTTATAAGAAACTGCCAGAGCATTTTCCTGTAGTGACTTTGTCATCTCATATCTCATCACCAGTGTATGTGAGTTCCTATTCTATTTTCTTATCTAGCACTGGGTGTTTCCAGGTTTTTGTTTCATTCTTTAATGTTAGCCATCCTAATAGATCAATTTGTCTTCTATTCACATGTTTTAAATAAATAATTTAAGATCCTACTATAGTGCATTGTTGGGGAAGTATATTATCAGCCCAGCTGCAAAACTCTATAAACTCAAATTTGTATTAGCGTTAAAGACTGCAAATGTTCTTTTTTCTTGATGCACATCATATTTTGTATCTTACTTTACAACTTTGCTTCAGAATTGTTCTCCAAAGCCAGAGGTGGCAGCCATCTCCATTTTTCTGAGTGGATAGGATTGTTTGTATGCTTTTAACATCCGTTATTATTGTCTCCCTAGCATTGGAATTATTTGTGTACATTTCATTTTCTCCTGTTGATCAGTAAGCTCCTTGAGCTCAAGGACTTTGTCTCATTAATCTTTGGGTCTTCCTAGCTTTTCTAGTATTTCAGATTTCTAAAGATTTGTTAATGAAGGTAGCATTATAGTTCTTTTGGTTTTTAACATGTTTATGAAAAACAGAAAACAGATCAGTTTGCCAGGCATGGTGGTATAGACCTATAATCCTAGTGCTCAGGGAAGTAAGGCAGGAGGGTTGTGAGTTTGAGCTCAGTTTGGGTAACTTAGTGACTTAGCAAGACCCTGCCTCAAAATAAAAAATTGAAAAGGGGCTAGGGATGTAGCTCAGTGTGGAGGCCCTGGCGTTAGTCCCAGCCAGTACAACTGTGGGGGCAGGGGAGAAGAGGAAGGAAGGGAGGAAGGGAGGGAGAGAAGGAGAAAGAGCTCAGTTTGGTTAAACACAAGATTTCGAAAATTTTCTTAAATAACAGTGTAATTTAGATGAAGAAGGTTTCCCCCGCACTTAAGCTTGATGAGTTTCTTTCTCAAGGTCTCTAAAACTTGCTTCAGAAGCAGAGGAAATTTGCAGGCCTATGGGTGTCAATGATGAGATACACTTTTAAACCTCACTACCAATAGCGATGCATCAGCTTTGTGCTGTATTTTTATAGTATATATTTCTCCAAAGCCAGAGGTGGCAGCTAACTCCATTTTTCTGAGTGGATAGAAATGTTCACATGCTTATAACTTCTGCCAGTACAGTCTCCCTAGCTGTGTGCATTTCGTTCCTCCTGCTGTTCCATAAACTCCTAGAGGACAAAGACTCTGTCTCATTAATCTTTGGGTCTCCACAGCTCCTGTAGTATCTAGTGCAAAGGATAGTAACTGCTCAATTAACTCTTATTGAATGATTAAATCTTTGGGGAAATGCAGTTTTATTTTTGCTTCAAGTATAGATAGTAACGAAAGTATTTTACAATTCTCATGCTTTCATCCCCTGAGATCTAATGTGTGTTCGGTTCTATCAGTTACCATATGCAACTACTCTGGGTTAAGTATACTCTATATGGTAGATCAATTAGGCATAGTCTTTGCTCAAAGAAGTTTACAGTCTGATGAAGATGGTAAAGTGAATGTTCAGATACAGTGATCTAAGAGGGGGTATGATGAGAAACATAAAAAGGGGCAGTAACTACTATAAGTGCCCATAGTATGAAGAGATAACGTCTGCGTGAGGTCATCAGGAAAGACTTCATGGAAGAGGTCTTCTTGGAAATGTACTAGACAGATGTTAGATAAGAAAGCATAAACAAGGGGAATGGGATGTGTTTAAGAAACAGTATAGTTTGATAGATGAATGGCACTGGGCCCTGACAGGCTAGAAGTTGTCAAAGGCTTTGAACTGCAAGGTGGGTGTTTGTGCTGACTTGTAGACACTGGGGAGCCACTGATGGTTTTTAATCAGGAATGTTGTTAGGTGACATTGTCTGTGCCTTAAGAGGTGAAATTTGGTGACAGCATTTTGTACAGTGACTTCCTTTGGGAGGAGAGAGAAAAGTAGGGCAACCAACTTGAAGCTGATGGATTAACTGAGACAAGAAGAAACATGGACTGTAACTAAATTGAAAGTGGTAGGTTGAGATGAAGGGGGTTCCACTGCTTTTGGTGTAGAGCTGGTCTCCGTATACTGTAACTTACTGCTCAGGGAGCAGAGAAAGGACTGTTCAAATGCTTGAAATCTTGAACCAGTAAGGAGCTGCTTAGTGGAAGAGAGTGAACTTGGAGAGCTCTTATTTGGAGGGGAAGATGATAATTTTGGTTCTGGATGCTTTGAATCTTCATGATACCCCGATGGAGATAATGAGCAGGTATTTGGTAGTGTTGTGAATCTATGATTTGGGAGGGGCGTTTAAATCATTGAAGAATTATGTGCATAAATATGTGTGGACCTGTGAGGTCCCTTAAGGTAGAATGGGAGCAGTTTTAGTGGAACCAAACTGTAATAATTAGGGCAGCAGTTCCACCTTATCTAGGGAGCTTTGCAAAATGCAAAATTTTTTGGCTCTATCTCCAGATATTCTCATTCAGATTTTGGTGGGACCCAACCATCTGGTTTTTGTCCATTTTGTTCTAAATAAAGCCCGACAGAAGATCGAGATGCTGGTCTTGAACTTTGAGAAACATTGGTTTAAAATGTGATTGTTCCTTTTGTTCTTGAGACAGCTCTTCCAACAACCTCGTTAGTATTTTAGGGGGAGGAAAATGTTTCACTTTCACAGAGATGATGCTCTGTGGCTGACTTCTGTAGGAAATTGGCAAAAGAACTGTTTTAAGTATTCATTGATTTTCATAGAGTGGTTTTCTTTTTGTTTTTTTAGAAGAAAATAAAAATAACAATAAAACAGTTTTGAAACAAGCTAATGAGGAGTAACAGTAATTAATACATGGCATATTGTGATATTCATAGCAGTTGTTCAGAGTACAAGATATAGGCATGAAATATTGTCCAAACAATGTTAGTACAAATCTTTGTTTTCAATGAGCTAAGAGATACTAACTGTATAACTATCTTAACTATCTTGTTTGTGTATATATATATATTTTTTTTTTCTTTTCCCTTCCTTTTCCTATTCTCCCATCACAGTTTTTCTTTTCTTTTATACAGTTTTTTCCCTATTGCCAATATCTGTTGTACATTTTGGATCTTATTTACTCATTCATTTTCTCACACTAGTGAAATAATACGATGTTTACACATGTGGGTCTGATTTGTTTCACTTATGAGTATGGTCTCAAGTTGTATCCATTTACCTATAAAAGTCTCAAGTTTATTCTTCTTTATGGCTGACTAGTATTCCATTATATAAAAAAACATCTTTTTTTTTATCAGTTTCTCAATTGATGGGTATTTAGGTTGTTTCCAAGATTTGGCTATTACAAATTGTGTGACAAAGGCAAGTCAGGGGGCTTCACAATCCCTGACCTGAAATTATACTATAAAGCTACAGTGATAAAATCAACATGGTATTGGCAAAAAAACAAAAACAAAATCAAAAAACCGGATTTGAGGATCAGTGGAACAGAATAGAAAACGTAGATGCAACTCCAAACACTCAGCCACCTTACTTTTGACAGAGGAGCCAGACATGTTCACTGGAAGAAAGTTAGCCTATTTACTAAATGGTGCTAGTTTTCTTTTAATATACAAGCTGTGAGCCTAATTGCTCAAGAAGAGCTCCCCCCCACTTTTAAAGCAGTTGAAATGATTTATAATTACTATGTTGTAACTTTAGAAGTGGGACCCTGAATTCATTCAGCCTTTTTATTGTGCCTCTGTGATGAACAGAGCAATGTGACGGCCCTTTGGAGAAGCTGGTTCAGTATGAATTTCAACTCGTGTGTGTAATTCAATTTTTACTCTTATGTTCAAATGGAAAGTAAGGCACTTTTCTTTTGAATGTAACAATTTGCTTCAGTTAAGATTCTTTTTGTGTTTGGGTGTGTTTAGGGGTGGGGGACACGCCAGCATTTCAAGCAAATCTACTTATTCTTGGACACAAATGGAAATATCCCCAGAGTAGCCTTTTGTGTTTTTATATAGCAGAAACATATAGAAAAATACTTAGAAAAAGTTCTTACATGTTTATCGAATTTGTTGGTTTTGTAGAAATCTTAAGTCTAAGCTCGGTAACTTGTTACTTTAAAGCATTTTTGTTTATAAATTTGCCTATCCCCATGATCTTAGAAATGTTAATATTAAGATGATATATTTATGGCAACCTAGTGATGAGAAGAAAAACCTGAAGTTGAAAAGTTTTCCCCACTGAAATATTGTTTCTAGAAATAGTCAAACACTGCAGTAATCTCCATACCACTGAATACTTATGATCAGTGTAGAACATTTGATAGTTATTGTGCAGAGGGTCATTAACTTCTTTGCAATTTTAGAACTAGGCCTAAAACATGGTTTATTAAATGTCTGAATATTTTCATTTAACATAACACTTGCTGCTATTTCAGTTAGGGATGGGAAATGTTAATTATAGGAAAACCCGTTGAATATGACTTCTGGTGTAGAGAGTTCTAAACATGAACCTTTCAAAACATGTACTCCCCTTCAGAACAAGTTGAAGTCCTGGGCTTCTAAAGGAACACCAAATGTAATTTCAGAAGACACATTAAAAGGTCAGGATTCCTTGTCAACTGACACAGGACAGTCTCAGCAACCAGAAAAGCTGTCTGGTGCTACTGGAGCAGAGCCCACAGAGTCAGAGGACGAGCCCCCGCACCAGACGGATGACCTGGCCACAAGCTTGGATGACCTCAGTGCCGCTTCACTGCCAGAGGCCTCCGTCGTCCGTCCAAACCAGGATTATAATTTAGTGAATTCTTTATTAAATCTTACCCGAAGCCCTGTAAGTCATCATCTTTACTTTTTTCCCCCTAACATAATCACAATAATATGCATTTATAGTGAGAAAAAAATCCTTTTATATCAAATTGTCCTTAACAATCTGTTTCTATTTGTATCTAATTTAAGAATTGAAGGGCTGTGTTTTTTCCCCTTAGGATGGCCGAATAGCTGTGAAAGCGTGTGAGGGCTTGATGCTGTTAGTAAGTTTGCCAGAGCCCGCAGCTGCAAAGTGCCTTACTCAGAGCACTTGCTTGTGCGAACTACTGACCGACAGACTTGCCTCCCTGTACAAGGCCCTACCTCAATCAGTGGATCCCTTAGACATTGAAACAGTGGAAGCAATTAACTGGGGGTAAGCATCAGTCTTTGTGTTTTCCCATAAGGTGACTTCTGATACCTATGTTTTAAAACACTAGAAATCTTTAATTTTTTTTAAATTTTTTTTTTCTTTTCTTTTTGCGGCACTGGAGATCAAACTCACAACTTCGCGCCTGCCAGACAAGCACTTAAGCCACTGAGCCAAACTCCCGGCCCTAGTTTTTTGAAGCAAGGTCACACTATGTAACTCAGGCGGGCCTTGTGCTCGCGTTGTAGCCCAAGCCAGCCTTGAACTCACAATGTTCCTCCTATCTCAGCCTCCCAAGTCTTGGGATTAAAGGTGTGCGTCACCACGCCTGGCTTTTTTTTAATTTTAGAGATAGTAAAATCCAAACAAAACAGAATGAAGCCAATCAAAACGAAATTGGTACAGAACTTCAAAGCAGGATGCTTGGAAAACAATAATGGCTACCATAGTATATCTTGTTATCTTCACAGTAGTTGTCCATTCCATCCGGTATAGGAAAACAATAAAACCAATCAAAACAGTATTAAATAAAGCAAAACAATCAGAACAAAGCGAAACAGTGAGAACAATATTGGACTTAAAAGACAAGATAGAAGGAGATCCCCAATATTTGCTATATTGCATACTGTCATCTTCCCAAGAGATGCTCAGACCATCAGCCCCAGGCCTGAAAAATAACCAAACAATACAGGCATTTAGTTGCTTTATGTATCTTAGTTGCTATCAACTCAGCCTATCCTCTGAACCAGCCAGTTGCTTACGGCGGGGGCTAAGAGGGACATGGTATTTGATTCTCAGCCCACACTCCAGTAGACTCACAGGAGGCACTGTCTGACTTTTCTCTCCCTGGAACCCATGCAGCTTGTGTGGCTTACCACAAAGGCTGGCTAGTTGATTTCTTGATAGCTTCTCCGAGTCCCAGCATGGCTGATTCTCTAGAAATCTTTAATTTTGAAAAAGGCAGTACTAGTAGAGATTGTTAACTAGGAAAGAATTCTTAAGACTTGTACTAAGTTTATCAGGCAGTGGTAACAAACTGGTGTGGGACAGTCCAGCTGTGTGCTATATAGTTGAGTTACTTTGTCCACTATAATTGGTCTTAATGGCTTACATTAAGACCAATAACTTTACCTGGTTATTTTTATTACAAACAGAAATTCTAAAAGGAGGATCTCCTTTTTTGTAAATGACGTCCATGGCCTCTGAAACAGTCTCCTGTGCCCCAGCTGTGTGCTATATAGTTGAGTTATTTTGTCCACTATAATTGGTCTTAATGGCTTACATTAAGACCAATAACTTTACCTGGTTATTTTTATTAAAAACAGAAATTCTAAAAGGAGGATCTCCTTTTTTGTAAATGACGTCCATGGCCTCTGAAACAGTCTCCTGTGCCCTGTAGCTTGTATGTGTATGTGGAATTGCCATTTCAGTCTTCACTCCCCTCTCCCACACCTTTCTAGGCTTCCTTACTTGATTCTTATGGGAAAATATAGCTATTAGCTATTGCAGAACATTTTTAAGTTATTAAAATAGAAAGCAGCATAAATAATCATAATGCTATGACCTATAAACACCTAGTATTTTGACATAATTATAGTGTTTTTCTCCAAATATTTAGCCCTTTATTTTTGTTTTTTGGGTGCTTTGTTTTGTTTTGTTTTGTTTTGTTTTGTTTTGTTGAGACAGGATTTCACTATGCAGTTTAGGCTGTCCTTGAACTCACTTTGAAAGCCCAGGCTAGCCTCCGAACTTGCAACAATCTTCCTGCCTCAAGCCCCCCAAGTACTAGGATTACCGGTGTGTGCCACCATGCCCGGCTAGCCCTTTGGCTTTTTACTTGTTTTTCCACACTATATTGTGCCAGCATCTATCAGGGAGATCCACTTGTTTACATTACAGTTGGATTGCATTTTAAGGCAGGAAAAGCGCCTGGCCAGTCACTTTATCTTTCTTTGGATCCTTTGTTCCCTTTTTTTTCCCCCTTGCATCCCAGTAGCCAAGAACCTCTACTTTTTCATTACAGTTCTTGGTCAAATTTATGGCAGAATAGGAGGAGCCATCTGAATGGCTTTTCTCGTGCTGCTTCATTCTGTTTTAGTCTCTCTTCCCACTTGAGAAGTAAAAATGATCTACAGCTTTTATTATTAAAAACTTCTCTCTTATCTTTGGCACGTGTCTTTAAAAATTCTTTTTTGATTGTCACCCAGCATTGTCTCTATGAATGTATCTTAACCATGTGTACAAAATTCATTGGTGTGCCTTCATTTTTCGGTATGTACGGAACAGGATTCATGCTTTTGAATAACTGTGAGCTTAACCTTTCTTCCATTTCCTACAGCTTGGATTCATACAGTCATAAAGAAGATGCTTCAGCATTTCCAGGAAAACGAGCCTTAATTTCATTTCTTTCCTGGTTTGATTATTGTGATCAACTCATCAAAGAAGCACAAAAGGTTTGAGTATTTTTGTTACTTACCAATAACTTTAAAATTTAAGTGTCTAGCAAGTGAAATTTGACTCCTCAGCTTATATCTTCAAATATGTTTTAATTGTTTTAAGATGTTATGTTTAGTAAAATAAATTAACCAAAAATCAGGTGTATACATTACTATTCTGGAACAAATGAGAATTCAAGTTCTTTCCTTTTATATTTCTTTATGTTGTATTATGGTGCAATACTTCAGAGACATTGACTTTACACAATGACTTATTTCTAGCTCTCTTTGGGAGTACGTTTCTGAAATAATTCTTTTGGTACTATTTCTTTTATTTGGGGGAATTAAAAAAGCAACCCAGCATTCAACATTTAATCTAGGTTTGTGGTCAGGAAGCAAGTTTTTTCTTCCACATTTCCATATGAGGGGTGCACACTGATGTATTGATGTTATAGATTAGTCTCTTTTCTATTAACAAAATGATGCTAACACTATATTTTAGACTGCTGCTGTTGCTCTTGCCAAAGCTGTTCATGAAAGATTTTTCATTGGTGTTATGGAACCTCAGTTAATGCAAACGTGAGTAATCTCTTTCCTTAACAACAAAACAAAGCAACAAAAAAATCACTGCTGTTTCTGTCACTTTTGCCCACTGATTACCTGTTCGTTGTGCTCAGTTCTGAGATGGGTATTCTGACGTCGACTGCTCTGCTTCATCGCATTGTTCGGCAAGTAACCTCTGACGTTTTGCTTCAAGAAATGGTGATTTTTATCCTTGGAGAGCAGAGAGAACCAGAGACTCTTGCAGAAATTAGTAGACATCCTTTAAGACATAGGTTAATTGAACATTGTGATCACATATCTGATGAGGTAAGCTGCATAATAATTTAGTATTGGACTTAGATTCTTTGACATACTGACATAAAGACAGCTTCTCATTTTATGTGGCTTTACACATTAAAGGCATGACTTACAAGATGGCAAAAAGAACAGTGTATTTGAAGATATTTCTCAGTTAGCTTGTATCAATTTTGCTTTCAGATAAGCATAATGACACTGAGGATGTTTGAACATCTTCTACAAAAACCCAATGAGCACATTCTTTACAACTTGGTCCTAAGAAATCTTGAAGAAAGAAATTATACAGAATATAAACCTTTGTGCCCAGAAGATAAAGATGTGGTAGAGAATGGATTAATAGCAGGCGCAGTGTAAGTTATTACCCACCTCTATGATGTCAGCTTTTCACACTCAGAGCTTCCTCCCTTCTCTTAGTTCTTGCCCCTGTGCTTTACAAAAAAGAATACCTCTGACTGCTTAACAAATTTTAGGAGTAAAATCTGGACACCCTGATACTTCTACCATCCTTTTAAATTACAAGGCGTTTTCTATTCATTCAACCTATTAACAAAATTAGCATATCCTTGATATTGTTAGTATAAAATGGTAATTTGTCTATAAAATAAATCTGTATTAGCAAAAATCTGTAATATTTTCTCAGAACATAGAGAATCTTTTGGTTTAGAAAATACCGTAATAATTTTTTTATACATCATTAAATTAAACTTAGAGATCTGGAAGAAGATCCATTATTTACTGACATTTCACCAGATAATACTTTGTCAAAGAAAGAGTGGCTTAGTTCTTCACCTCCAGCCACGCCAGATCACCCCAAGAATGATGGGAAGACTGAAGTCCATAAAATTGTAAATAGGTGAGTTGCTATATATATTTGACTTGCATCTCTTTTACTTCTTTTTATAATATAGAGCAGCTGTGCTCCTCGTTTGTTGTAGGAACATATGATAAACTTGGGCTTCTTCAAAGATTATGTCAGTTTTTTATTCTTGATTATGTGGCTAGTTATAGCCAGGGAGCATTAGTTGGTATCCAGAAATAAAGCTCTACTTAGTAGAAAAACAGTTTTTAAAAAAACAGTGAATAAGTGAGCCCTCAAATAGCTTAGTTTTTTTTTTAATATAAGTGATTTAATTTTAAGTAATTCCCAATTACAACAATGTTAAGAATTGCCAGTTTGACAAATTATGCTTATTAAGCATGTGTACTAAGCACAGGGCTACTTCTTTTATTTTTGGTTCATGGTTTTCTGGGTTTTTTTTGTATTTTTTCCTTTAAGGTGACTTTTCTGTGGAAGTTTTCTTTTTTTTCTTTTTTTTTTTTTTTTTCCCTTTCAGTACTGTCACTGATACGCTTGGGTCTGTCAGTGGCATTAAAAAAATTATACATGGCACAAAATGCAAATTGCGGTATACAAAAATATCTCAAGTTCATTTACTTAAAAGTCAGTTTCCTGAGATTAACACATACAACAATTTGACATTGTGCAGCAATCTTTAAAAAAAATTCTTTGTTAGTCTTATTTCTAGTTTAAGTGGAATCAAGACTTAAACCTTTAAGGTAGTGGAAGAATAATCAGTAAATTATAAGACTAAAGATAAGGACTTAAACTATAATTTTATTATTCAAGTTTCCATTTGTATTAAGGCTCAACTAAATTTAAGATATCACTACATACAGTAGATATAAAGATGTTAAGAGAATTATTTCTGTTATTGATCATGATGGCCTTTTTCATTTAAGTTTTCTTTGTCTGGTACCGGATGAAGCAAAATCATCCTACCATGTTGAGGGCACTGGATATGACACCTACCTCCGAGATGCTCATAGGCAGGTAAGTGTCATAACTGATTCTTGGAAATGAAATCTGTGAATGTCTGCACACAAACCTCTTGTTGCACTACTTAATTGTCCACAGCCATGACTGCAAAGAAATGAGTCCTCACTCTTTAAAAAAAACAGGACCTGAGCTCTGTTGTCACTAGTCAGATGTTGTGTGGGTGACCTCAGTTTGAATGTCACTGGCCAAGTCCCTCTCTCAAGGTTTCGCTTGCTGTGCATTTCTTTCTTCATTCTTAAATTATAGCTCACCTGGATCCATTTCCCCTGCTGATCAAAATGTGTCTTGTAATCCCATCTCTTACCCTTGCCCCCAGTCCACAGCCTGTTACCCTTTCTCCCTCCTCCTGCACCATTCTTTTTCTTCTTCCTTTGCACAGTACTGAAAATTGAACTCCAGGCTTTCCCCAAGCTGGGCAAGTGCTGTGCCTTTGAACTACATCCCTAGCTCTCCCTCACCCTTCATATGCACATGGTAATTAATGCAGTGCTGTGTCACTGGCTCCAGCTACCTTTCTGCCTCACTGGAAATGCGTTCTCAGCGGTCTGCTCTTCTCTTTGTCCTTGGCATTATCTCTACATCTTTTGCACCCTTTGTGTTTGTTATTGTTATTGTTTTAAGGTTATCATCAGTCTTTTGAGGGTGCTATTCATGCTTGAATTACCATGTAGTCCCACAAAATCTGTAGCTCAGGGTTCTATACATTTTGCAGTATCAGTACCTAGTATTTGTTGAAAAACAACTGCAATAGAGTATTTCAAAATTGGGAAGTGAATTTCAAAATTTGAAAATTACGAATTTTGAAAATTTTGACATCAGAAAAATTATACATTATATTTTTATTTAGATCCTTTGGATTGCATCCAGTTAATTCATACTTTTAAGCCTAAATTTAAGTTTGTATTAATACAAAAGTAACTAGAGTAATGAGATAGCAAGTAACATTCCCATAACAGGCCAGTAAAGGAAGTAAGAGTAAAAAAAAAAATCTTTCAGTACTACCATTTGAATTTTTAAACTACTTGTATTCTTTTTGTAAAGTTTCCCTCAATTTCCATTTTTTGATTATAAATACAATTGCGATGATTATTTCAGAAATATTAGAAAACAGACAAAAAGGATAAAAATTCTAAAACTGTTATTTAAGAGGTCAGATTTCAAAAGTGTTAATTTAAAAGCAATTTATTAAAAATTGGGATGTGACTTTATACAGAAAATTATCTAAAAAACTAGATGAGTTTAAAACTCACAGTATATTGATGAAGTTGGCTTGTTTTAAACGTTTTTTAAAGCTGAAGGTAGTGCTTATGGTAAAAATATATTGTTTTAGTTTCCTGTAATTTTCAGACTATAGAGGGGTCAGAGAAATTTTGCTGTACTGAATGAGGAAATTTTGAAAAGACAAAGTATGGAAGAAAATACCCCTCTAAATTTCTTTTAAGTAAATTACATATTGAGGAAACCTTTAAAATTCATTTTTATTATATGAGATATTCTTGTGCTCATAAAAATCCATTTTCCAGTGATAGGTATCTCTCTACTGAAGGAATAGTTTTTATTGTTTCTTGTCTGTCATGTACTAACACTTTTGTCAAATAAAAATGAATTGCTAAGAATATGAAGGAAAAGCACATAATGTAAGTCCCAATTATTTTAGTGTAGATTCAGCAAACACAAAATTATTCAGATTGCTATAAAAATTCTAGATCCTTTTCTTTGTTTTTGTACTCATCTCATTGATGATGGTTGCAAACAGTCTAAGGCCCAGTACTGGCCCACAGAGCATCCTCTTCATAGCACTGTTTGATCCTCTCATGACTGCATGCCAAGGGTAGGTCCACCCTAGGATCATCAAACCTTCTCAAGTAACGAACGCATTTATCTATCATCTGTGAAACATTGGATCATTTGAGAACTTGGGTGGGTCTTAACTTTGCTTTATAAATGTGTTCTAAATCTGTTATGAAAATAACTAAAGGATTAAATTACTTTAAAGGAAGAGCTGAGCATGGTGGCACAGGCCTGTAATACCAGCATTTGAGAGGCTAAAGCAGGAGGATTGCCACATAGTTCAAAGCCAACCTGGAATACAAGGATAGCCTGAACTACTTAGGAAGACCCTGTCTCAAAAATAAATAAATAAACAAACAAAAATTAAAAAATAAAAATAAAAGAAGAGCATAAGCACAGTTTAAATGAATTTTTTTTGTTGTTGTTTTTTTTTTGTTTGTTTTTTAGACAGAGACACAGACAGAGACAGAGTCTGCTGTATTATACACTGGCCTTGAGCTGACTTCGTAGCCCAGGCTGGCCTCAGTCTCATGGTGATCCTTCTGCCTCAGGTTCTAGGTGTGTGCCACCATGTCTGGATTCCCAAGGAAACAGTCTAATGAAGTCAAAATATGCCATCTTATTCTAGTTCCTGCCAGTCCTGATCTCCCTGTGCCCCTCCTTGTCAGACACTTGGCCACCTCTCTCTCCTCTCCTAAAGCACTACCACAGAAGATGTGCTGCATTCACATGATTCTTCATGCCTGTTTGAGGAAATTCTTTTTATTTTATCGTCACGTGTTTTCTGTTAGTTCCTTGATGATACAAATGCTTTTTTCTCCCTAGTTTCGGGACTACTGTGCTATCTGCTTAAGATGGGAATGGCCTGGGTCTCCGAAAGCATTGGAAAAGTGCAATTTAGAAGCAGCTTTCTTTGAAGGTCATTTTTTGAAAGTTTTATTTGACAGAATGGGAAGAATTCTTGATCAGGTAATACATTTTAAAATTCTAATGTTGATATTTTGTTAACTATTCACCATGATATAATCTGAAGTTTTAGTTTAGATTTCCAATTAAGTATTTTTATTCTTTATACAATATTTCACATAAATTATAAAATGGACACATAACTAGCTCCCTAGTAACATAAATTAAGCATTCCTGAAACCCTAAAGGCATATAGTATGGCTTCTAGCTAACCTGCTCAAACTAGCCACTATCATGACTTTTACAATTGTTTGCAGGTTTTATGATATGCATGATAAAATTTAATTTGGCCTGTTTTCTATATAAATGGAATGATAGTGTATGTATTCCTTTGTATCTTGCTTTGTTTGTTCATAAGATATTTATAAGGTTCATCTAATTCATTATACGTAGTTGAATGAGGTGTATATTATATAAAATAAAGCACTATTTGTTAAAAAAAAAAGTATTTTCATTCTTGGTTTTTCCACTGAAGAACTTCTTCATGAGGCTTTATTGCCAACAACTGGTTGGGTTCTGATGCATTCAAAATGTTTAAAATATTCATTTGGCCTGGCAGCTATTACAGAATTGTGTGTCTTTTTATTATAGGCCCTCGTTTTGGAGATGATTAGTGATTTCCTTTATGACTAACTTGGAAAATCTTTTAGTTAGTATGGTTGGTTAGTATGGATATAGATAGAGTAAAATTTAAGCTCGACTCAAAAGACCCAAAATGTCATTTCAAATTGAATCTTGAACACGCTGGTCTCATTAAAATTGTGAACTGTCTTCTTCAGACAAAGAGCTTGTGAACAGTGTTCATTTTCATGAGGGAAAGGGGAAATCAAAGGTTCATTTACATCAAAATTGGGTGAAAATCACCATCTACTGATACGTTGCTAAGTATGTCATCGAGTGTCAGGAGAATGAACTTGGGGTTAAGGAATCCCTTCTGGCCTCGCACCGACAGATGGTGATAACAGTTGCATACACATTTGAAGTAGAACCACTGGCACAATTCTTAACATAGAAACTGAGATAACTAATTTGGAATTAATTTGAAATTTGTATGTTAAAGCGCTTGCTCTTTTTTTTTTTTTAAAGCATTTTAGGTAAATCTTTGTGTGACTATAAGGAGTTATAAAAGAAATTTACTACACGAGTATATGTTCTTCCGTAACTAGAAAGTCAAATAAAGAAAATATAGTTTAAGAAGTACTGCATGCAAGTTAGCCCTCAGTCAGAATTGTTTCCAACATCAATAAAGATCAAGGTCCTTTTTTTTTTTCTTTTAATGTCTAAGTAGCATGGACTGTATTTCTAGTGTTTGTTTTAAAGCTGACAGCTAAAGTATGCAAGTCTGGTATAATAAGTGTGGTTTGTACCTCTTAGTGTAAATCTCCTGGGTGGTCGAATTCATCAGTTGGTTACAATTTTTTGCCACTGGTTTGCCAGGCTTAGTTTGAATCTGGTTGAGCAAGAAATATTAATAGCCAGTAATTTTTAGAAATTTTGACCAAAAGCACTGAAAAAGAACCCCCATTTTAGAAAATAGTTTCTGAATTGAAAAATCCACTCTAAATCATCATCACAATTGAGCACTTTTCCTTAGTTCGTGGAATGCTGACACGAAAGGGTGCCTGAAGACAGAAGTGTCCTCAGGTCCTCAGCACAGTGCAGGACCGAACTGATGCTGGGCCAGCGCCATCGTTTTTCCCGTATCCCTCTATTGTGGGCAAGACAGATTTCTAGCGCTGCTTCATAAATGAGGAATCCTTAATTTCAGTTATAGGACTTAGAGTAAGCTATAAAGCAGCCTGGAGCCTGTTGTTCCTTAAAACCTTAGATTTTACAACCTCTTTGGTAAGAACATCCTACAGTCTGATTTTAAAGATAATGCACAAGTCCTTGTGGGGCTCAGTATGGTTTGGTTTCATTTTCTTTTCTATTTTTTGCTAAGGATGGTGTTTGTATTTTCATAGGGTATATTCCCAATACAGCCAAGGTAATCAACCTACGATTCAACGTTAAATATGGATAGTTTATAAAGTAGATAATTTCTTCATGCCTAATTGAGAAGTTATAGCATTAGGTACTCATAACACAATTGTGTTGTCACAATGTTAATTAAAAAAATTCTGTACAATATAAATAGTAGTTTGTACCTGTGGTGATTTCCTAAAGGTAGCACAGTGCTGACATCCACAACAGAATGTAGAGACTACCAGGAAAAATACAATAAAGAGGCCAAATCTTGTCTTACTCTAACTGCAAAGAGTTTACAGTTGGGGAGTAACTTAGCCACTTGTCACATTTGGTGAGAATTCACTTTTTGAGACAGGATCTCACTATGCAGTTCAGGCTGGTCTTGAGCTTACTATGTACTCCAGGCTGGTCTCGAATTTGCAACAATCCTCCTGCCTCAGCCTTTCCCGAGTGCTGGGATTACAGGTGTGTGCCACTATACCTGATTTGAGAATTCACTTTTATTGTAAGTTGAGCCACTTGTCATATTTGATGAGAATTCATTTTTTATTATGAGTTGAGTCTTGGAAAAGACTGTCTTGTTGAAATATTATCAGGAGAATATACTGTTAAATGTTCCTTTATTAGGAATACAAATCTCCTTTAATTTATCTTGCTGTAAGACTATTTTTTGAAAAAGATTGACTCAAGGATAGCTTTATCCTTTCAAAAAGTTCATGATTATTAATGTCATGGTTAATAAGAAAGACTAAAATTGGACTTCAAGCCAGGAGTGAGTTTTGTATGTAACGAAACATACATTTATCAGGGTACCTCTGATGATCTTCTGGCATGTGCCCAGGCATTCTTTTCCCAAAAGTCTCTTCTAGTTGGTATTCATTTTGATCAAGTGTATTAAAGCTGGTTAGTGGATGAGAATAAACCATTCAGATTCCATTACTGATGTTAAACATTGTCTTGATCTCCTTGTCACCTCCAGGCATAGGATAGCCATTTTTCCTTAAATTCTTTATTCCGTTGACAAAGGTCTGTGATTTGAATTTATTTTATTACGTATGTGCTTTTAATACTTGGCAGCCATTGAATAATCCAAGATGAAGAATACCATTTCCAGACCTGTTTTATTGTATTTAAAAGACGAAATATCTTTTTATTTAGTATTAGGTTTAATTTGTCCTCTGTGGTTTATAATTAATATTATGCACAGCTTATTGGTGATTTGTGATGACTTTCAACTTCTCATTAATTCAGCCAGCCCCCACAAACGTCATATTGTATCGCATCTTTGTCTTTTCTACGTTTCAATGCATGTCTTTTATTTTTTAAGGTTTTGGGCTGTGCTGTATGTATTTTGACTAAGATGGTGAGAGCCTGTTTAATGATAGATATTTTCACTGCACAAGAACATGTGGAGGGAGTAGAAGGGTGTGTTTTCCTCTCTTAGACGAAGTAAAGTGGGAAGTTAAGCACATAGTATGTACTTTAAAAGTCATGCCAGCTGTCTTTCTGTCCTTCCTCCACACAGCCATACGATGTGAATCTACAGGTAACCTCAGTGTTGTCCAGATTGTCCCTCTTCCCTCATCCCCACACACATGAGTACCTTTTGGATCCCTACGTGAACCTTGCCTCTGGTTGTAGATCGCTCTTCTCTGTAATCGTCAGGGTGAGTTCTGTTCTGCTCTATTCTCTAGAATCAGTAAGCCCATCCAGTTAACATCTTCTTATCATTTTATGTAGTCAGTGTCACATAATGAAGAATATTATATATCTATCTTTAAACTAATCATTGTACATTCTGAACTATTATAAAATGGGGAAGGAGAAAAATACCTTTAAATAATACATACAATTTTTATAGTTTAAACACTAAATGAATGTTTGGTCAAAGAGACTATGGAGTAGGTTCATTAGTGATAGGAAGGATGTTTTCTCAGAGAATCCTTATATAGACGGTTTCAAGAACTGAGTTTCTTGTCTCTGATGCAGGTTGTTGGAGACCTTATGGTTCGCATTCAGCGTATTCAAGACTTCACGCCTAAGCTCCTATTAGTCAGGAAGCGGTTGCTTGGCTTGGAACCTGAAGGCCCTGTGTAAGTCATTGTTTTGCATACTTTTATCCAAAAATTTCACCAAATTCAATGACCTGCTGATAACTTAAATTGATTTGTTGTCTGCTTTTCCCAGTATTGACCATATCACGTTGCTAGAGGGGGTGATTGTGTTGGAAGAGTTCTGTAAGGAGCTGGCGGCAATTGCGTTTGTGAAATACCACGCTTCTTCCACACCGTAACATCTCTCAAGTCACTAGGGGAACCGAACTGTCGTGTGCATTTCATAAGAAAAAACTCAGTTCCATCCAGTCAAGAGAGGATAAAAAGCCTTTTTAAATGAAGTATTACTGTAAACTGAACAGAACCTTTTAGGCGAATACTCTTGGTAAAATGTGGGATAATGTTTTCATTGGTTTTATTGTAATGGGTCTCTGTGTTGGACATTGTTAAATCCAGGATACAATCAAAGGAACTTCAGGAAATAGGCATTTCTAATGCCTATGAAATGCTCAAAAATTCCTGATGTCATGACTTTGCTGATATTTCTGTTATCTTAACATCCTTTTAGGTAGCAAGGCACTTTGACATTCTCTGGAACACAAACGCTTAGATTCTTTTGGATTAATAAGTAGCAAAAAATTCACTAATTTTATAACTTTTTAAGGTTAAGATTCATATCAAACGAAGTATTTAAAGCTATAAATGAGAAAAAATATAATTCAGGAGCCATCCTTGAATTGTTGGTTATAGTCAATAAAAATGTTTAGGACAGCATCAACTTTCTTTAGCTTTTCTAAGAATAACAATTTAATATGATACAAAAATTCTTGATTAATATATATTTTTAAAGAAACATTCTTTTACTCTTTTGAGCACATAGCCATGTTAGTGATTAATTTTCATGTATGGGTCCCAGTTTACTTAAATTGTCATTTTTGTAACAACATTGAATTTATGTTCATCATTGGTAGTGTTTGTTAAAATAGTATTTTTGACCTAATTAGTATATACTCAGTTGACAATTTTTTTTTCTGTTTCCCTCTCTGAAAATTATTTTTTGAAATTTCACATAATTGATTTTCTTATTGAAGTGAATGGTAGTGTCCAGGTAGGCAACAATCAGAATGCCAATGGCATCTTAATGTTTACATTTTTTCTGCATTTCACTTTGTTGTCTTTTGTCTTAAGTGATTCTAAGGAAATGAAAGAAAACAGTCTTTTAGATGCCTTGTTTACAAAGTTAAAGGGTTCTGAGAAATTGGGTGTGTATCGAATGGGTATCCATGCAGGACTGTCTAGTTTAGCACAGCAGGCTGTGGTAATGTTACATCAAGGAGTTTGCTAGTGTCCTTCTGTTCTTTCATTAAGTGGTGTTTATTGTCCCAATATTGCTTTAAAACTTTTTTTTAATGTTAAGCAGCAGCACTTTCCTCTTTATCTTTCCATTGACCGATTTTGGGGGACATACTGTGAACGTGCTCCATCTCAGGCCACCTTGGGAGGATCTGCCTCAGCCCTTGTGAGAGCCATTTCATGTGGCATGTTTGCACACAGACTGTGTGGTGTGTGCACAGAGGCATGTTTTATGCTTATCTGCTCATTTTGTTGTAATGTTTCTGATTGATTTTATAGTTAGCTTTTGCTATTTATTAGGAACAAAATATCAAGACGATGAATAATCTCAGCTCTAAAATGCTCATCATTGTTAAAAAAACAAAAAGACTAAATTTCTAATTTAATGCAATTCTTTCTTAGCTTGGTATAAAAACATTCATTAAGTGAAACAATGAAACAACAAAATAGGAGATGGTTACTTCGTGTGTGATGTTCTTTCTGTAGTTTTGAACGATAGGAAGCATTGTTCAGTTTGCTTTATTTGCTGATCAGTTTATGCAGGGAACACTGCAGCATCTCCATTTTTAGATGTAGTTACAGTCTACTTTGATGTGGATGTATTTAAAAAAGGCATTAAGAGATATTAGATATTTCTCAATGCTTTCATAGTGCTTAATGTGCTTAATAGGAATGGTGTAACCTCGCAAACCAAATACTCTTTTATCTTTGATTATCACAAGGGGACTTTGTAGCTAATCCATGAAACCAAGCTCAGAAAAGCTTTAACTCATATTTGTGTGTATATATATGCTGCTTCTGAAAATATAATTTTCCTAAGTTATTGTAATGACTTTGATATAATCAGCTAAGGCTTAAGGCTTAGTTTGTTTTGCTTTTCTCTTTTTCTTTCTTTCCTTTTTTCTTTCTTTTTCCATATTTAGTTTGGATCTAGTGCCAGCTCAGGTTCTCACACTGAGTTGAATTTGTTAATTGAACAAAGCATTGTACTACATCACTGGCCATATTCTTATTGTCTCTCAGAAGCTGAGTATTTCCATTACTCAGCGCTTATAAGAACAGTCACTGAAGTGCACTGTGTTGGGTAGAAAGTACCGCCTTAGCAGCTGGTTGCCATACGTAGCAAGTTCCAAACTGAATTTTAGCCTTGCTTTACATTTGTATAAATATGTATGCACATTTTTTAAACTTTCCAACAATGTAGTCTTTGGATTTATTTTTAGTAATGAGGCACAGTTCTTTACTTCATAGAACTCAGATTTGTCTCAGCCAGTTATCATTGTAGGACTCACACTATAACGATGTAATGTTTTCAAAATGTATCTGTGCAATATGGAAGCTGTGAGTGGTCTCACAGTTTTTGGGTTTAATTGTATATTACCGTGTGTACATGTGTATATATATATGTATATATAAGGACCAAAATCCTTAGCTTGCTTACACTATTGCTAGTGTAAAGATTGTTACACTTCATTTTACAGGGCACAAATTATGGAATTACTTCATAAATTCATGGTAACATTTCTACAAATTATTGT
Source organism: Dasyprocta punctata (assembly GCA_004363535.1). Taxonomy (NCBI): domain Eukaryota; kingdom Metazoa; phylum Chordata; class Mammalia; order Rodentia; family Dasyproctidae; genus Dasyprocta; species Dasyprocta punctata. Next base: position 171,039 of record RJWM01000597.1, read on the forward strand.
GTTACTATATAATTACCATTGAATTATGAAGGTAACAGGTATTGGCAGAAGAAATTATGGTGAAGTGCTGAAGCCACAAAGTACGTGGTAATTATATTTGGGGGTCATACAATAAATCAAAATGTGCATGTCACTGTGACATTTGATATGCTAAAACATGATATATAATCATACTTCTGGGCCCTGTAAAATAGTGTTACTGTAATACTCTGTTGGCCTCCTGCCTTGTTTACATTAAACAAAGGATAGTTGGTGAATTTTTTATGAACATTGTGTGGGTCATTGACAGTGTTAGTTACCAGCGAATGGAATTCTTGGGCCTTCTAGGGAGAAGCTCTGCAGATGGTGTGTTCTACCCTGTATTCAAAGGAGGTTGTGATCATGTTCAACTTTTTGTGCTAACAATGCATGCAGGACTAAGAGGGATAATCAAAAAATAAATAAATAATGTAATTTAAGCAAATATGGTCTTTAGGCTTTTATATAATTGTAGTTGGAAATATTTTATCCACTGGTGAGTATTAAAACAATGATTCTTAACTGTTTTTTAACCGTAACTCACAAAGGGATGTGGCACACTATAGTCAGTAGGTCACTATGGTCTTGATTCTAGGGAGAAAACAACAACAATAAAAATTAGTATTTGTGGAAGAAGACTGTATAGCTTGAAAAATTTCCCTGGGTAAATCTCACATATGTTCTCCAGTTTTCTCCTTTAATAATCACTGCCCTAAAGGAAGAAATGTTTATGCAAGTCTTAGAAAAACTATTCATTCTAAGTTTCTTAATATTTTTCCACATATATAAAAACCTTTTTTTTCCTGATGTTTAAAATAACTAGACTCCAGACTTATCCCATTCATTTGAGTATCTGCCCAGGTCCCTTAATTGGAAACTGGGAAGAAGGGAAAGGGGAAAGGGAAGGAGAAGGAGAAGGGGATGAAGAAAAAAGCAGTATATACCTCAACCAGAAAGAGAAAAATCTAATTATTGTTGTCAACTACCCAGAGATTCTTGTCAGCCAGTGTTATTCAAAATAGCTTTAGAAGGAAGCATAGAGATATCTGGGTTGAAAGGACGGAAGAAGCAAGGTTTAGGCACCTGAAAGTGAAAATCACCCTCCGTGGCCCAGGGTACTTCAAAAGAGAACGGCACTGTAGGAATACATAGTTGGATTCTCTAGTGAAAAACTTGGTTCACACTGCTGTTATTTGTAGTATTTTATCTAGAAAAACTAGTAATCCAAAGGGAATTTAAAGAGAATTGTCATAAAATACTGAAGATTTACTAGAGTAACTAAAATAAAAAGCCTTCCCTCAAAAAATCAAAACAAGCAAGCAAAAACACTGCATGCTACTTCGTGTGATACTGAAGGCTCCACAGAAAAAGTGGCGTATGTTTTACTTGGTCTTGAGCCACGGGCTACCTTGTACAAGACTGGTTTTTAACTCTCCTTGATGGATGCCCCGCTGCCCCGCCCAGGGAGATCCACCTGTCTAAGTGTGTTTCACGTATGCTCCCTACTCTCATGGTTTGAGTGTTGTATGCATCAGAGATTTTTCTGTTACATCATTTCTAAAAAGAAGACATTGCATCCAAAAGCAAAACAATGGTTTTGCTTACTCAACAAATCTTTATTGAGAACTTTCTCTAAAACAGGTATTAAAGCGCTAGGAAAACAAACAATAAAAAGTTATTTCAGACCTCAAAGTCCTGGTGGCCACGCAGTGTGTTTACATAAGCACATTACAATGCACATTGTGCGGTGCATACTTTCAGAGAAAAAGTATCCAAGTAGCGTGAGCCTCAGGGGAGTCCGTCAGCCCAGCCAGAAATGAAACTGCTCCGCAGCCTGCTGCGTTTGCCGTGCTGAGCCAGTTCACTCCGCTGAGACTGGTATGAAGTACCAGCCCACAGTGTTGTGCTTTGGGACCTATATTTTCTGTTGATGAACAGCAATTCACTGTTCTGAGTTAAGTGATCTCATTCCAGAACATAGACAAAGAAAAGGTAGTCACTTAAAATATTAAAACCAAAAGATTTAATTGAACTTTTAAGAAGTGACTCCAAGATTAGGGTTAAGGTGTGGCTTAGCCAAGATATTTGTAGAACCAAACCTTTTTCCTCTGAACTCAGCACTTCTTTGACAACGTCCTTCTCGCTGGGGTGGGATACAAAGCAGCTACGTAGCCAGTTGAGAGAGCCGGCTGAGACTGACGGAGGCAGCAGCGGTGACCTCCGGAGCCATGTGCTCCTTATGTGTGGAGAGATGTCAGCCTCCAGCGGTTCTCATTCCGCAGCTCCCAGGGCGCCAGTGCACACGCCTGCCTGCAAGCAAGCTGAAGAGACCTGGCTGTTTACTTCATGCCCAGTCTTCTTGAGTATCCTTGAGGAATCACCTGCTCTCCCAAGGGTGAAAGAAAAGTCAGCATATTTGATAATTTTATATTATGGCCCATTTTCCCCCTGTAGTCAGTATATCAGAGAACTGACAGGAAATCACTTTAAAAAGAAAAAGGCATTAAGGCAATAGTCCTTTAGTTTTTCTTTTCTTTTCTTTCTTTCTTTTTTTTTTTTTTTTTTTTTTTTTTGGTACTAGGAGCCAAACTCAGGGCCTTGCACACTTAGTAGGCAGGTGCTGTGCCGCTGAGCTACACCACCAGCTGGGTAATAGTCCTTTTGATCAAATAGCCAAATCCTTACATGGAAGTAGAGCCCATCAGTGAACTGCCAGAAACCTGAGTACTATTGTGGGTTTCTGCTCTCATGCTGGGAGTTGAGGGGGAGGGAGAGCAGGAAGACACCATTTGGTTTTTGTGACTGTCAGTTTGTAATGGTACCCATGTTATGGACTGAGCATACTATGAGTTTTTCACAAAATACTTCACACCAGTGATGTACAAAAAGCTTTGGGGTTGATACTCAGGTTAGAGAATTCAAACCAGACAAAGGCGTATGCTAGGTCTGATGTGCTACTATTTTGAAAACAGACCTATAACCAGAATTGCAAGCTTGAAGAGGTAGATGTGATTCATAAGAAAAAAACAAGTGACACACCCACCCTTGATATTGGGAAGACAAGCAGAAGTCCAGGCTGCGCTTGCCTCCGGCCCATAATGTATGAGAAAGGATTCATAAAATCAATTTTACTGTAATGCAGAAAGATGAGATGACACACAAATTGACCGTCTCTGATAAAGCTTTATTTCAAAGCCCCGAGGATGAGATTCATTTAGGTAATAACGTGAGAGATGTGTTCTTCATTCTATTCACAAGTAGAATTGTGGGTAGCATTTAAATCGATTAGACTTTTCCCAAGAGAACAAGAATGAAGATTTCTAGAGGGAAACATGCTAACCATTCCTTAAACATTTCTGTTTAAAATAGGCTTTTCTGCCTAAATCTGTCCTGTTGCTCTTATCAACAAGGTAGCAAGTCAACATTTTTGGTTCCGTAGCCTGTGTTGGCTGCTTCCATGAGTGTTCTGTGATCTCTAATTTCATTGTTTCAGAAATGGTTAGAAAATAGATCATCTTTTTCTTACACTCTATTGATGTTTGGTTTCAACAGAAATGAAAGTTGAGAAGAAAACGTACTTTGAGGACAGAACTGTCACTTCAATAGTCCATATGCCTTAGACTCTGACAATAAGCTGGCTTCATTTTATAAAGCGTTTGTTTTCTGTAAGATAATTCTGCAATGTAATACTGTTTTAAGCAAACCTTTCCCTGGAAACACTGTTGGCAAAAGCATATGTGACTCATTGGAATTTGGGTTCAAAACCATATCCTAAAAATAAAAGCTACTAAAAGCAAATGTGTGTAGCATTTTCTGGTGTTTTTCTTTGGAATTTGATACGGAAATAAAAATAATTCTGCACAAGTTCTTAATGGGTGAAGTATTCTCATGCATAGCATGTTACATAATTGATATTCAGTGAATCCTGAGTATTTCAAAGAAAAAGCTGATACACATCTTCAGCATAGTGTTGCTCATTATCATTTTTATTTCAATGGAAAGAAAAAGACTAGGAAAGTGTAATTAATTTGGCATAGATAATTCTGGGCTGAGAACTGCAATATCACCACCATTTTAAGGTTGCTGCATTGTTAGAAGTTTGTCCTCATTTTACAGCTTGTTTTTGCTGTGCTTTCTGATACTTGACCATTGTATTTTGGTCCTTCCTCCAGTAATCTCTGTAATCAATCACTCACCTACTGTTAACTTCTTAGAACAAAACACTTGCTGTCAGATTTACTTGATTAAAAAAAGATGCTGGATAGGTGCAGATACTCTTTCTGTACTGATTTCTGGGTTATTTTTAGAAAGACCTTGCAAGTTTCTTAGAGCCTGCATTATATTCTTTATCTGAAGACTCCTCAGAATCCTCACATCACCATGGAAGCTGATCCCTGCCTCTTAACAATGATTTTTAAAGAAAACGTTTTACAGAAGCAGCTAAGCTGCCCTCAGCACCTCTTTTCATTAAACCTCTGACACCAAGAGGCTACTCCACTTAGACAAAGGTAGGCCCTATTGTCCTGATAGGACTTTCCTGATGACCCTGCTTGGTGTGGAAGAAGCTTCCTAATTAGGAACATAAGACATTCATTGTGCGCTATTGTCATAAATATTCGAGTCTGAGGTCCAAAGTGGATTCTATTATCACAAGGATATGGTAGCATCATCCACGACATTCAACAAATACTAAGTCCTGGGTGGCTCTGACTAGGGGAGGGATTCCAACAAAGTCCCTATCATCTTGAGGTTTGCTTTTCAAGATAGAAGGGATTAGGCACACTGTGTGTCTTAAGCTACTGTTCTTCATTTCCGAGTCCACTTTTCTCTGTTCTGCTTTGTGTTACTGCGCTAGGAGTCTATAAAGTAGATTTTTTCCATTTATTATTTGTCTTTCTACTGGCTTTGGCCAGTAAAGGACTCCAAAGGGAAAAGGAATTTCCTTCCCTCAAGTTTGTTCCTGTCGGGATCACCTCACCAGTGTGTTCCCAGTGGTGATTTAGCTCCCATATTCTTTGAACTCCCCAGAGACCATTTCATCAGCCTCCTAAAGGCCCTAGGGACCTGACACCCAGCTTCCCAGGCTTTCCTCCAGGATTCTAGGTCTGGAGCCCTAGCCTCTTGTGCCTTCAGCCGTGGTGGTCGTAGCTGCTTCCTGGATTATTTCTGTATGACCTCAGTTAATGACCTTCTTCCTCAATGAGTTCTCCAACATTGGCGTCACCAATTCCCATGTTAAGTTCTCTCTGCTGAAATCCCTATTCTGTTGTCTCTGTCTTTCTGACTCTAACGCATCTCAGTGCCAGCATCTTCCACAGTGACCTCCAGGTTCAAGAAAAGAGATGCCACAACACTTTGCCCAATTGCTAGTGCTCCCTTCACTGAGGAATTTCTTAATATCTTATTGAAGAAATTGTCACCTGGACCCCAGGAGATGCAGGTGGGTATATATGCCACACATAAACCCACATTCCTTATTTTCCTAAATCTGTGGATTATTTTTCTACTTTAGGAAATTCTGTCTCCCTCATCAGATGTAGTTATGTATAGAAATGCATACATAAGATCATTAGAGCTACTTTCCAACTGAGTGGGCTACCATTAAATCCATTTTCCTGATAAGTGCACCCAAATCCATACAAGTGATACTTTCTTTGTAGTATTTTAGCCCCCCCCCCGGCTCCATTTCCACAATAATCCTCAAATTTCTGCCTATATAAATTAGCAAGATATTGTCAGTCTTTTGGAGTATAAGCTAATTTTTCCCAAGCCAGACTTTAATCCCCTGTGGGAAGCTCAGACCTGACTTTAATTATAGATCTGAAAGCCAAAATCTCCCACTCGCAGAGGTCCTGGGTTCAAGGTTCTCAGCTTCATTGAGTCTACCCAGATATGGCCCTCCAATACCCCCAGGGTACCTAAGAATGCATTTTCATATGAGAGTTCAGACTAGTCTATGGGTTTACGTTGAATTCTGTGACCCGCATAATTAAACGCTGGTCATGTTTTTATATGATATTGCACTTGTGGCTAAAGAAATGAGATCATTTCAGGGTAACCATAGAATGTCTCTGGTTCTATCTTGAACTTAACCATTTAAAACCCCGCATTGAGAATTTCCTTCTGAAAGCTTCTCATTTCACTGAGCTTCCCCACAACCATTTATAATTATAGTAACCAGGGGTGGTGATGGTTCTTTCCTGTTGTTCTTTTCACTCTCACTGTGTTTGAAAAACCATATTGTTCCACAAGGACAGTAGATGCCACACCTGTCAATCCATGTGACAACTGAGTCCTTATCTGTCTGTGTACAATGGAATACTAGTCCAGTGTTTCCAGTCAACAAAGGATCAGCCTGGCACATAAGGCCAAGGATGTAACCAAATTAATATCCAGACCCATCACTTAGGGTCTCTTTCCTTCTGCCTAGCACTGTATCAATCAGGGTTCAGATGGGAGAGTGAAACCACACAAGATTTTTTAACAGAGGGAATTGGATATTGGAAGTCTGAGTGAGGAAGGTAGTGTAACCTAGAGCTAAAACTAGCAGGAAGCACCACCACCTCTAACCTAGGGGAATTCAAAGGGAAAAAGATGAAATTGTCAGCACCTCGAAGGGTAGGGAGGGGCCCTGCAGAACTGGAGCTCAGTTCTCAGGAGCTGCTGTCAGGTGTGTCTGTGGCAGTTTTTGGAATTTCCTCCTTTGTTGTTGTTTATGATTTTGACAGTTTTGAGCATATTGGTTAAGTATTTTGCAGATTGCGTCTCTATTGCAATTGGTCTGGTATTTTCTTCATATTAGATTGGAATTGTGGATTTGAGGAGGAAGACCACAAATACAAAGCACCATTTTCTGCAGTACTACTCTACCATAAATAAGGATAAATTTGAGTCAGTTGTAGGAAAATGGATACACCCTGAAATCATAAAATTAAGTGAAATAAATCAGACACACTAGCTTAAATATAACATGATTTCTCTTATATGAGAAACTCAAAGTATAAACAAATTAAAGAGCAAAATTTAAAAAAAATAGATAAGAGGAAACAGGAAGATAGGTCTTTTGCAAAAGGAAAGGGGACCAAGAGATGGAGGAGAAGCAAAAGGGATGAGAAAAGTAAGATATGCTATGTACACATAACCAACTCCACATGAGGAATGTAATCATTATGTACTAAGAATATGAGCAAATAAAGTTTTACTGCTATATCATATCACATCATATCAAAGGTATACTCAACATGATGTTGGCTTTAATCCCCTGGCTGAGGTAGTATCTGTGAGGTTTCTCTATCATAAAGTTAATCTTTTCCCCTTTCCCCCTTTCCAAACTGTCCTCTCTAATGGCAGATCATTGTGCATTCACTTTAGAAGTGGGTAGTTAATACTCTCCCTTCTTGAAAGTATAAAATCCACATCAATTATTTGGGATTCTTCTACAAGAAAAAATTGTGCCCCATTCATTTGTTTATCAAGTCATTTATATCAGTAAGTGTTGGAGACCGCTACGAAGCAGTTCCGAGCAGGATTTAAAATTTACTGATTGGCATTTTATTTATCTGCGAGCCTGTCCTAGGCCTAGTCCCCTTGCCTGGCGATGGGAGCTAATTCATAGTAAGGAAATTCTATGAATCACTGGTCCTGACCCAGGCCTGTAGTGGCCAGTGAGGTCAGAGATACCTCAAAAGGCAAGGTTAAAAAGGTAGCAGCTGAGGACATATTGGCTCCATAATCAATTATGTTAATAGAGACTGCCCTGCAGGCATCTTACTCTGCAGGGCATCACAGTCCCATCACAAAGGCCATTTTGGAGATAACATAGTTCTCCATTCCTGGCATTCCTTCTTCCTTGGAGATGTCCTTGAAGTGACTCCCAAGTCCTGCTCAGTTCCAGCACCACCCTCAGCACCTCCCTCAGTATCCCCTCTCTTTGTCTATTTGAAAATATATACGGGTGATCCAGAGAAACTCTTTGTCTTAGTCCTCATGATAGCTGCAGAGTCAAGGACTCTGCAGGGGCTTTGATCCTCCTGGAGCCCTAAAATCATACCACTTGTCTCATTTATTTAAGCCCTCGCCGTACACTCGTTCGGAAGATTGGGGATCTAGGCCGGGTCCCCGATAAGTAAGAACTCATGGATATTTTATTCTTTGAGTTATTGTCCAGTACTGTTTTATTGATTTGCTACTCAAATTGTCCTAGCTTTGCCCATGAGGAGCTCTTTCAGTTGGCCCCTGTGTCTCTTTGACATACCCTTTCAATTGTAGGGTGTGTGTGTGTGTGTGTGTTTGAGCATTTCATATCCTTCTTTCTGAAACCACAAGACACTCCAGGATCACTTGGCATGTTTCCTATCCAAATCCTAAGGTCATTTTGGAAATTGAATTCCACAGCAATGCATTGCCTCAGTATGCTGCTTTGGGTGCAAATAACCTAGGAAAGGCTGTCGGACTAAACACATAGCACTTACAGGTCCTTCCAACCTCCACATTTTTTCGAAATGCTAGTATGCCTAGCATGCTACCATACTAACAGAACTATGTGCAATGGAGCAGAACATGTTTGGAGACAAGTGCATCTATGGTAGCAGAAGGGAAGCCACCATAATCTTCAGTATTATAAGCTTGAACATGGCCACACAAAAACCTTCATTTTATGGTTTCTATGTTATCTCCAAAGGAGTTATGTACTGATAGATTTGAAAGAAGTTATTCCAAATACAGCTTTATACCTGTGTCCTGTTATTTCTGTGCACTATGAATGATTATCTTTTACAAATTCTGTAATTAGGTCAAAGCTAGAACAATGATACTGCATTATCTCTTTCATGTTAGAAATAATAACTTGCTAATGATAAGCACTTGACATGAACAATGATTTTTATAATCTGTTCTGGTGTTTCTTCATTTTGAAGTTACTGAGAGACTCAAAAAGTGGAGGTGATTGAGGCCTCTCTAAACCTTAGAGGCCCTTGCATATAGATTTTTCTTTTCTCCTGACAGAAATGGTTTGTTTACATTTGTACAGATGAGAAAACAATTACTGTAAAATGGGAGAACCAAGGCAGGCTTTGTGCACGTATGTTTGCTCGGCAAAGGGCAGCGCTTGTGTGTCTGAGGCTGTATCTTGAAAACTTTCATGTCTCAGAAGCTCGCTTGCATTAAACATGAGAAACAGGTAAGTGCTGTTGCCACAAGGAATTGGATGAGCTCAGCTTTGGGGGATGGGGGACAGACGTACCCTGGGCTGGGAAAGCATTGACCAGCCAGGTAGTAAAACCGGTGTGGCTTTTGACTGCAGATGGGTCTGATTTTGACGTTTTCCATCACTTAAACAAAATTACTTGCTAGCATCCCATGACAAGTGTGGCTCATGGCTTGGCAGTGTGAGGGAAGAGAATCCTTTCCTCTGATAACAAAAACAAGAAACAGGAAGCAAGGATGTAAGAGAAGCAAGAAAGGAGAAATATAAAAAGATGTAGATGGATCTAGAAAAGAGGTCAAGGAGAAAAGACTGAAAGAGACCAGAGGAGACCCCAGCCTTCATCCTCCCAGCTAGCCAGTGTTGAGACTCTGTCTCTACCACTTCCTGCTGTGGGTCCTGTGGCCTGTGGCCTGGTGGCTGGCTCCTCCTCTCACCCCTTTACTCACTCCACTCTATGTCCCCACCCCATTCCCAATACTTTCTTCAGGGAGCACAGAGTCCCCAAGGAGCTCTGTGGACACAGTGTACAGTCTGTCTGACCTCAGGCCCTGCTCTGATGTTTGGCACTGGGTTTAGTAATGAAGAATTTGGCTTGTTCCTGGGACATGCTCCTGTGCTTGGCTCCCCCACCTCATCCCCGTACGGCATCCCAGCCCAGGTCCCAGCCCAGCCCAGCTATGAGGCTTCAGGTACCTAATAGCACCTCCCTGAGCCTCAGGTTCCTCACTGTACAATAGAGATGATACTGACCCAATTCAGAGGATTGTTGTTAAGGGCTTGGTGAAGGGAATACTAGTACCAAGTAGGCATGCATGAAGAGCAGGCCCTGCACCTGCTCCTCAGAATCAGCTCAGACTCCTGGGCCTCCAGAATTGCAATGATAGGAACGAGCCCTGCCAGCAGCTTTCTGGACAAGCTTCCCTACTTTTTTTTTTTTTTTTTTTCTGATGGGCTAACAGATGTTCTTCACAGAGATTGGTTCCACTCCACACACTAACTCCAAGTGAGGTGTCAGTGTGGCCATCACCCCTCTCCACGCTGGTGAGATTTCTCCTCACCTGTTCTCTTCCCACGGGTGCCCACCCACCTCGATTTCTGACCCACACAAAGAACAGAGCCAAGTGGAATCTCTTGCTATGCATTTATTTACACTCTGCTTCCTTCCCATATCCTGTAACTTTTGACCTGATTTCTTTTCTATGAAGATACTCAAACAATTCTAGCTTAGTTCAGCATTCTCTTTGTCAATAAGCAACTCTGCAAGTTATATCTACAACTCATTCCTGACAATTAAGAACAAGTCCAGAAGCCTGGCGTGGTGGCGCACGCCTTTAATCCCAGCACTCGGGAGGCTGAGGTAGGCGGAGCGTTGTGAGTTGGAGGCCGGCTTGGGCTACAACGCGAGCGCAAGGCCGGCCTGAGCTACATAGTGCGACCCTGCCTCGAAAAACCAGGGCCGGGAGTTTGGCTCAGTGCCTTAAGCGCCTGCCCTGGCAGGCGCAAGGTTGTGAGTTCAATCCCTGGTGCCGCAAAAAAAAAAAAAAAAAAGAACAAGTCCAGAAACTTTGTCCCAGGATTATGGTTCCAAGTCTTCTGCTGACGTGGCAGACAAGAGCAAATGTTCAGTGAGCTCACGGAGGCTCTCCAAGGGCAGGTTCAGGCCCAGCCAGTCAGTGGCAAAGGGGATCAATCTGACAAGACTTAGTGCTCATAGACAGAGCTCTAAACAATGGGAAGCAAGGGTGAACCCAGGTTGCAAAACAGTTACCAAGTGTCGCCACTGGGGGGTGAAGTCTCCAAACATCTCTTTCCCCTGTAGCACCAGCAGAGCTCAGGCTTCCTTTCCGACTTGAGTTTCCAAATCCATTCACTTTATAGGGCCAACGGAAAGCCTGTGAAATAAGGCTATATTGTGCTCAGGCCACAAAATAATTGACACAGAATTTTGCATTCAATCAACTACACGAGGTCAGTGGTTTGCAGTCTTGGCTGAAGATAGGATTGCTTGAAACATGTCTAAAATCTTTAGCTGTCAGTATGCCCCCACAAAAGGCCAATTAAATCAGAATCTGGGAGATGGAGCAGACGCATTTTTATCTTTTTTAAAGCTCCCCAGTAATTTTAATGTTCACCTTACAAGATTCTCGTTAACACACAGGTAGCAAGCATCAAAGCTAAATTTATGGGAGACGAGTTTAATTTTAGACACTTTTATAGTGGTTTCTCCTGGAGTTTGGGAAATCGCTAGTGATAATTTTAGAAATAGAACTGTTTAGCTTAGTTCTGAAAAGGATTAGTAGTTGAGAGCTGCATGCAGTCATCTTTCCCCTAGAAACCCATATCCAAATAATATCTTTAGGAAGCTGACAAATTATTAACATCTGTGTGAGTTTATCAGGTATCAAAATAACTAGAATTCTGAGAAAAGTGAGACTAGTGGTGTTAAATTTTTAAAGAGAAAGGGGGAAGAAAATGTATGTTTATTTCCCTGACCAACACTGTATACAGACTTTTCTTGAAAAGTCGCAAAACATTAAAAACAAAAATAAAATCATCTACAATTCTTTTTAAATTTTTAAAAATTTTTTAATTTTATTAAAGAGAACAAAACTCAAGAAAACAGAATAAAGCCAATCAAAACACAGCAGTGAAAGTGGTACAGAACTTCAGAACAAAATAATAGGAAATCAGCAATGGCTATCATAATATATCTTGCTATCTTCACAATAGTTGTCCATGTCATCAGACATAGCAGAATCAAACAAAACAAAACAGAATAAAACCAATCAACACATCACTTTGAATAAAACAAAACAACAAATAGGAACAAAACAGAACAGTGAGAACAATACTGCACATTGTTATCTTCAAAATAGTTGCTCAGGTTACCAGACGCAGGAATAAAACAAAACAGTAAAATGGAGCAAAACATTGGATTTCAAAAATGAGACAGGAGGATATCTATCCCCCACAATGCACACTGCCTTCTGCAAAGTAGATGCCCAGACCACCAGCCCCAGGCCCGCAGAGTCAACCAAATAATACAAGCATCAAGCTATTCCCTTCTTCTCAGTTGCTATCATCTCACCCTGAGTCCTCTGAATCAACAGAGGGAAGAACGCTCTTCTGGTTTTTCAGGCCGTGCAACAGCTGGCTCACAGGAAGGCGTGTGTTCTCTTCTGGCTGAGGCTCTTACGCATCAGCATGGCAGCACTTACTTCACAGGAAGGTGCAGCTTCTCTTCACATCTGTAATTCTTCTTCTAAGGTGAGTTTTACATAATTCCTACTTATCTGTTTTATTTTAGTATTATAATATGAACATATTATTCTGATTTAAAAAATTCTTTGGAAGCATTATGGATGGCTGCCTACAATTACATTGTATCAATACATCCCAAACACAACTAGTATGGAACACAAGAGTATCTTTTGTGCCCACATCTTACAGTAAACCTTGATTTTATGCTTCTAGTTAAAAATAGTTGCCTACTGTTAGGTTTGAACATCCTCTTTTAAGAGACCTGGAAGACACAAGCTGGAATCTCTTGGACCTAATTACAAGGCCCCAGGAAAATAAAACAAAAAGTTCCACCTCACAGGCCAAGCTAGGGCTGGGTGTCTTCACCGAGTTCACTCAGTTGTGGCAGTCACTTGTAGAAGCACCAGGGAGGCCACTGTCATAGCCTAGTGGAGCAATTGTGGGGGTCAGGAAAGAGGAGCCCAGGCAGGTGCCCATGGATGTCCTCTGTGACCCATCCCTTGTTCTCTGTCTTTTTGCTTTTGCATATGAGATACTATGTTGTGAACTGTGTGGAAATCAAAGGACTATCTTCAAAAGAGCTTAGAATCCAAATGAAGAAACATGCTATGCACACCATTTGAAGTTAAAGAATAGTAATATTTGCTACTTTTTTTTTTTTTTTTACTGAGCAGATATTATATGCTAGGTTCTCCATTTCAGCTATTCTTTAGAATCATTCTGCAAACAAGGTACCAAGATTCCATATTTACAGACAAAAAGACTGAGGCCAAGAGAGGCAAAGTAACAGTTATCCTATAGGTAGATTAGAATTTGAACTCATGAAGCCAGAATGCTTATCATTTCTACAACGCTAATCAATCACTTATGCTCCTGTGATCTTAGTCGAGGAACAAACTACTGAAAGACTCTCATGAATTTGGGCATTGTCTTAAAGTGTCTTGAAAAATCCAGGCGATTTTTTTATCACTTGTTCACTTCCTTCCCCTGGGACTTGGATTGGGTAGGACCCAAAGTCACATTAGGCAAAACACACACACACACACACACACACACACACACATTTTCGTGAAAGGTAATGATAGAGGAAAAGTTGTCCCTGAAATAAAGCATTCGGTAGCAGTTCTGAAATACATATCTGTACACTTCCTAAATCAGAATACAGGTTTCTGGGCCCCATACATACTTATTGAATCTTTGGAAATGGGAATTTTTCTTCTCTCCAATACCAAGAGATGATGTTTCAATCATCTCATAAGGAACAGTGGGTTTGGTTAACTGCAGGATTTGGTTTTGCAAAGTGAAAGGTTTACACTTTACAGTTTTATTATGACATAGTTCACATACCATACGATTGGCCCCCTTAAAGTACACAACTCAAAGACTTCAGTGTATTCACAGAGCCTTGTTTTCCTCTACAATTTTAGAGGCTTTTCATTAATACCTCCCAAACAACCTGGCTCTAGTTAGTCTTTATCTGCAGTCCTTCCATCTCAACCCTTAACCTTAGTAACCACAATTCTACTTCCTGTCTCTAGATTTGCCTATCCTGGCCATTTTGTGTAAATGGAATCATACAATATGGAGTTGTAGAATGAAGCTGGTATGTTTGGAGCAAGAGCTGATTTGCAGCAGGTCACAGAGAAAGACTGAGTGCTCCACTATAGTCTTCCCCATCTAACACTGGGTGTCTCTGCTCTGAAAGTATTGAACACATATTTAAAAACAATTGATTTGAAGGAAGCCAAGCAGCCTGCCTTCTCAGGATTCTGGTAGATAGAGTCCTGGATTATATAACAAGCAGTCCACCAGCACTGACAATCCAAGGATGAGCACCCACTTAATTTTCACAAGTCTAGGGAGGCATTTGAATAATCAGAGAAGCCCCTTCCCATGCAGACTGTGCATCTCGCATAGGGGCTGGTATCTGGTTTGTGCCTGTCTGCACATTATCACTGAGCTACATCCCTGCCTTTTTTTTTTTTTTTTTTTTTTTTTTTGAGGCAGAGTCTCATCATTTAATCCAGGCTGGTATTGAACTCACTATGTAGCACAAGCTTGTCTTGAACTTGCAGCAATCCTTCTCTCTCAGCCTTCCAAGTGCTAGGATTACAGGCATGCACCACCATCCCCAGCTCCAGTTGAGACAAGATCTCACTAAATTGGTGAGGAGGAATTTCAATTTGTGATTCTTCTGTCTCAGCTTCCCAAGGTGCTAAGATTACAGGCATGTATTTTAGCCCCAAATATTGAGTACTGTAATCTTGTCTCTAGTCTTCCTCACAATCTAAGAGGTTATATTTATAAATCCACTGAGACATTATTGGAATCCCGGCAAGTTAATTTCAATCTACCACCTCCAATGCAACCCATGGTGAGAGTAAAGATTCCGAGACATATTCAAGGTTAAGGGCAGCCAAGGAGTCCTAAGTCCAACCCTCGTGAGGACATGCGGACAAAGGCCTTGACCCTAGGCCTCTCCCAGAATTTATTAACTAGTGAATCAAGGGGGTGGCTTCAGGATGAGTGACAGTGAGGATGACAGAAACTACGTGAGGAACTTGAGCTGGCTAGCAAGGTAGTGAGAAAGGTATCTCTGCAAAATGCAGATGAAGATATGCAGGGGGATCAATTTGCACAACCCAATCAAGATAGTAAGTGAATTGTTTTAGGAGGCTGCTACTTCAGTTTCTGATATGTAAACTTTATGCCCTGGGAACTCATAGCCTCTTCCTTGAGGCTCATCCCCAGTTGACATTTCTGGAGCTCACTGGCTCTGCCATCCCGCTGTGTGTTATGTATTTTACAAAGGTCACTATGGGAGGAAACAGGACACTGTCAGATGGCTTTAGAGATTACATATCAGTACCTCGGCTAGCCTTATTTGCAATGCTTAGGGCCAACTGAAGAGAGAAGGAAATACCATAGTCAGCTCTGTATATATCAACATAAGAAAATAAGTCTCAATATAATCAAAGTTGCAGCAATTGTTCTACATTCAAGGGGACCCACTCAAGTTGTCTCCCACAGGCGTGTGCCAAGGGAGTACTTATAGGGAATCGCAATATATGAAGGACTCTGACAGGGATTTGGGAATATCCATAAAAGGCTCTGTTTCAGGAACCAGAAAAAAATTTCCTTTGCTCTTGCATTTCCAGGTAAATTCATCTTCCTGGCAGTAGCAGCAATAGGAATGTTGCTTCCTCACAAGGTCCTCTCAATTGCTGAATGGAAATTCCATTCTTACCGAGACCAAGGAAAACTTTCCAATATAAAAATAACAGAAATTTCTGGAAACAATTGTAAACTGCTGACCTGCTGGGGCTTACTTATTTGTTAGAGGGCAGCTTGGAGACTTCAAACAATCACTGTGCCTTAGCCAGCAAGGGGGCTTGATGAAGTAAACAGGCCTGAAAATTCCCCTCTGCTTCTCAGCAATCATTCCTGGGTCTGAAATTGATCTTTTCCCAGTGAGCAGAAATACTTCCCTCAGTCAAGTCCCCTGTTATGCTTTTGATGTACAGAAGCTTCTTGACAAATAAATACAGTTGAAAGATAGGTCACAGCTTCTTGGAAAGGGGCTTCCAAAAGCCTTCAAAAGTAAGCAAGAAAAACTGGAACATATTTGGAAAACAATCTCAGTTGTTTATCATTTCACCAGGGGCCAAGATACTGCTTGTATCCTGGATTCTCACCTTTACCCTATGAGGTAGACAGTGTTTTACTGGCTACTTTTTGCAGAGAAAGAAGAGATTCTGAGAAGTCAAGAGATTTGCACCCAAGATGACAGATTCTTCCTGGACCTTTGTCCCAGAAGCCCCTCTTCTTGCCATGTCTGCCTGCTGTGAATATTTTAGAAAAACTGCTGGGATGTGCAAAATTTTAGAGTTTTTTTTCCTCAGCCACTGAGCCACAGGCACTGAGTTTAAGGAGTCACTAATTTGCTCTCGAGGTGCCTCATTGCGGCAGAGCCTCAGTGGGAAGAAAGAGGATGATCTATAATTTCAAGGATGGCTAATCCAGTTATTCTCCCAAAATGCCCAAATGCCCATTCTGGGACACTGCAGGGCCCTGCTAGAGTCTAACTCAGACACACATATGCATTCATATTCTTTCTCCCTCTCCCTCTTCCTGCCCCTCTCCCCTCTCCCTCTCCCTCTCCCCCTTCCTCTCCCTCTCCTTCTCCCTCTTCCTCTCCTTTCATTTCTCTCCCCTGGGAAAACCAAGCATGACCTGGTTTCTTTGTGAGTCCAAACAGCTAATTCACATCCAAGATAGTCCAGACCCAGTCATTAAGTCATTGTAATCAGTGTGTATGTGCGCATTGCTTGTTTGTAATGGCTTTGCTTTCATGAGGCTGATTTCAGCTCTGTTTGGCCAGCACATGGAGCAGCAGACTAGGACTCACTGACCTGAATCAGCCCTGCGAGCTGCTCTGTGAATGTCTGCTTGCCCTTGGACAGATGTGATGCTCCAGGGCTTTTCCTGAGCCACCCCAGCTGCACAGCAGAATTCGTCCCCTCCCAGAGTCAGGGAAGCTTCAGCAGCAGGCCCAGAAGGCACCTTTGAGAGACTATGAGGAAGGCTCAGTTTCCTGCAGGTCTGTTCTCACAGAGTACAGGAGCTCATGTGCTTAGAGAGCTTATCACGGACACATTCTTTGCCTGCAACCTTCCCTCCTATCCTCACAATAAACAGGCTGGGAGGGAGGAGGCAGACACTAAGGAAATTCCTGCTAGTGTAGTGAGGAGTGCAAAAGGCAATCAGCAGGTCCTGTAGTAGTGTTTGAAAGGAAAGTGTGGTCTGGGGTTCATAAAACACTGACTGAGCAAGTCATATTTATGTAGGATCTAGAAGGATGACTAAGGTTTAGCAAGGTATGAGGTAGGGATGGGGTAGGAGAGAGCATCAAATGGTGAAACAGGGTGGAGGAAAAGCTTGGGATAGGGAGGATCATTGGGTACCAAAAGAAGTTGATCATGATATAGTTAGAGGATAAAGGAAGGGGGAGGATCAAGAGATTGTAAAAGAGGACAGAAGCCAGGCTGGGAAGCCTTGCAGGTGGTAGCACTGGCCTGTTATCCCAGTATTCTGGGAGGCTGAGGCAGGATCATAAATTCAAGCTGAGCCTGGGCAATTTAACAACTGAGCAAGATCCTATCTCAATTTAAAAAAAAAAAAAGGAGGGAGGTGTAAGGATTTTTGACAATTTTGCATTATAACACTGTTAAATAATTTGTACAGGGCTGGGGATTTAGTTCAGTG
Organism: Dasyprocta punctata; assembly: GCA_004363535.1. Classification (NCBI taxonomy): domain Eukaryota; kingdom Metazoa; phylum Chordata; class Mammalia; order Rodentia; family Dasyproctidae; genus Dasyprocta; species Dasyprocta punctata. Next base: position 188,788 of record RJWM01000597.1, read on the forward strand.
GCATAAACACCTGACTGGCAAGTGTGAGGTCGTGAGTTCAATCCCCAGTACAAAAACAAAACAAAGCAAAACAAAACACCACAGTAATTTGTACAGATAACACTTGGAATAACTGGACAGTTCTTAAAATATGTAGTGACTCTTCCAATTATGCTAGCTCTCTTCATATCTACTGCATGTATTTTATCTTCCTGTCCATACTATAGATTATGTAAGTCAAAGACACCACACTTATAGAACAGCCTCTCTTCTCCCCGACACATTCCCTACAGACCTAGTAATTTACTATTAGAGAAAATAATTTTTGATGGGAAGGGTAAAAAATGATAAAACATCTGATTGATCTCTACTGAATAAAAATAGGCAAGATTACACCCATCTTAACACGATCAACAATAGATTTTCTCATAAGGCAAGTCAAAACAAACTTCCTCCAGAATGTGCAACCACATAGTGAAGAGATTGATTTCTGTCTTCTAAACAGAAAGATCTCACCACAGTTACATCGTGTAAGGAGTAATATGTCTGCTTTACTGTGTAATGTGGAAAAGTGAATTAATGACCTGTCTTAGCATTAAAGTTGCAGTGGGGCAGATCAGGAGAAGCAGCCAGCCATGTTCCTGCATGCCTGCCAGCTGCTATCAAGCTGCATCCTCCTAGTGGCCAGTGTGGGCCAGGAGAAGAAGCAGCCCTGATCCCTCATGCCCATGGCCATCAGGGAAGTCTTGGTGTAGCTGCGTGGCCCCAGAGAAGCCTGTCCCACACCCCACTGCCTCCCTGGGACACTAGGTTCAGAGAAATCCAGGCACCTGGCCCAGTCCCCCATGTCACAGATAGGCAGCCAAAATGGAAATTGCCTGAGATCCCACAACTGGCTCATCTGGAGGAACTCAGGAAAATGTCAAGATGAAGGAGTAAAATGCAATCTCAGACTTCCAGCCCACATAGAACAAGTCCAGGAGACATAGATATAGAAAAATTTGGAAGTCACACACCTGAAATTTCTGAAATGACAGCAACTGAAATCAAGAAACAACTTCATGAGGCTGTAAAAGAAATCATATTAGAAAAAATATCTCAGGTAAAAGAAGAAATGATAGCCATAATGAAAGAATTGTTGTGCGTATCTAAAGAAGACATAGATAAAAAAAAGAGGAGATAGGAAAATAGTGGAAACCTTGAATGAAGAATATAGGAAAAATTAGAATGCATAAAACAGATTCAAAAAGATATCCAAGAAATTAAAAACTCCATTGAAAGCTGGTAAAACCTCTTAAACACAACTGAAAATACATTTTCAGACCTTGAAGACAGAATGGCCGCTAGTGATTGTAACAGGAAAGATCTCTTAAAAATAACATGGAATGAGGGAATAGCATTTCAACATCTGCAAGATGTTGCAAAGAAAATTAATTTAAACATGAGAGGTGTCAGTGAAAAAGCAGAGGTCAATGCAAATGACATAAAGAGACTATTTACAGAATAGCAGAAAACTTCCCAAGCATGAGAAAAGGACCTGACATACAGCTAAGTGAGGCATATAGAACTCCAACTAGCCATAACCAAAATAAATCTACAGACCTATAATAATCAAGGTCCCAGAAATTCCGCACAAGAACAGAACATTAGAGGAGGCTTAGAGAAAAGAAATAGATCACCTATAAAGGCAAACCTATCAGAATCACAACAGACTTCTCAACATAAACCACCAGGTCAGAAGAGCTTGGAGTGAAATATTTCAAGTTCTGAAAGAGAAAAAACTTTCAGATCGCTGTACCCTGAAAAACTATATTTCAAAATTGATGGAGAAATGAAATACTTCCATCACAAAGAACAACTGAAGGAACCCATGACCACCAAACCAACCCTACAAAGAGTACAAAAGGATATTCAAGAGAGAGATAAAGATGACCACAGTTCCAGGAACAGCAGCCAAGGGGGATCACTGAGAGGGCAGGTAACTCAGTGGATGGAAAAGTAGTGAGACAATGGCAGGAAAATAGGAAGGCAGAGACAAGCCAGTGCATGTCAGTTGTACCATTAATGCAGATGGCCTCAATTCACCAATAAAAAGAAACACAGGGAGAGTGGATCAAGAAACAAGGTCCATCAATATGCTGTATATAAGAAATACATTTAACTCAAAAAGAAATTCATAGACTGAAAGTCAAAGGAGAGGAAACAATGCTCCATGCAACAGAGAACCAAAAAAAGCAGAGGTAGATTGCCTATCAACCACAGAATAGATGAGAAAGATACATATTTTTATACAATGGAAAGATAGTCAGCTATAAAGAAGGGTCATCTTGAGGCTCTTATAGGTAAATGGATGCAACTTGAGATCATGCTCATGGGTGAAGTGGTTTGGACTCATAAGGGTGAACATAGTGTTGTGTCATTAGTACAAAAACTGAAGGAGTTAGCGGGCTCCAAAATGTACAGTAGATATTGTGAAAGTGAAAGGGGAGGAAATGGTAAAAAAAGGAAGGACTAACTGGGATGGAGGAAAGGAGAAAATAAAGAAAGGAAAAGATTATATGTGTATATATACTACATACATGATTATACTACTAATCTCTATTAGCCCAACAAAAATAAAGGTTCATGCTTTCATTCTTTGATCATTTTTTCATACATCTATCTGGTAATCCAAATAACTACTTTGAAAACAACAGTACATAACACATTAACCATTGTTAATCCCCTAATATTCTGTTTGAAATTCTACATCACTGTCTATTTATTTATTTATTTATTTATTGGTACTGGGGATCGAACTCACAACCTCACTCCTACCAGGCAGGTGCTTATGTCACTGAGTTAAATCTCCGGCCCTTTTTAATTTTATTTTAAAAAGAATAGAACCCAACAAAACAAAACAGTGTAAAGCCAATCAAAGCAAAACAGTGAAAGTGGTATAGAACTTCAAAACAGGATAATAGGAAATCAACAATGGCTATCATAATATATCTTGTTACCTTCACAATAGTTGTCCATATACCATCAGACATAGCAAAATCAAACAAAACAAAACAGAATAAAACCAATCAAAACATCATATTGAATAAAACAAAGCAACAAATAGGAACAAAACAAAACAGTATGAACAATACTGCACATTGTTATCTTCAAAATAGTTGCTCTGGTTACCAGACACAGGGATAAAACAAAATGGTAAAATGAAACAAAACATTGGATTTCAAAAACAAGACAGGACGAAATCCCCCACAGCTGACACAATGCACACTGCCTTCTGCCAAGTAGATGCCCAGACCACCAGCCCCAGGCCTGCAGAGTCAACCAAATAATACAAGCATCAAGCTATTCCCTTCTCAGTTGCTATCATCTCACCCTGAGTCCTCTGAGTTAGCAGAGGGGGAAATGCTCTTCTGGTTTTTCAGGACATGCAACAGCTGGCTTACAGGAAGGCGTGTTTTCTCTTCTGGCAGAGGCTCTTATCGATCAGCGTGGTGGAGCTTGCTTCATGGGAAGGTGTAGTTTTTCTTCTGGCTGAGGTTCTTACTGATCAGCATGGTGGAGCTTGCTTCGTGTGAAGGTGTAGCTTTTCTTCTGGTTGAGGCTCTTACCAATCAGCATAGCAGGGCTTGCTTCATGGGAAGGCATGGTTTCTCTTTTGGTTGAGGCTCTTTTCCATCAGCATGGCAGTCTGCTTCACAGGAAGGCAAGCTTTCTCTTCTGGCTGAGGTTCTTACCCATCAGCGTAGCAGAGCTTGCTTCACCTGTATCAATGTTTTTACTTTTTCCTTTTTTTGTTTAAAGTTTTGCAGTGTGATTTGCATTGTGGTCCTCAGATGCTCACTCTGAATTAGTTTAAGGAAAAATTCGCTGGTGTGATGGATCACTGTATGAAGCCTAGAGAGGTGGCAAGGTCTCTGGGGATAGAATGGTTCTTTCCCAGGAGAAATAAAATATTCTCCAAACAAAATGTCAATGTCAGATTTTTGTACCTACTATGTAAAACTTTGAGGCTTGTTTTTATAAAGTTGTCAGAAGCACACAGTGAGATTAAAAAAAAAAAAAGGATTATTTTGGAGGTTCAGGTAAAACTGAATTTGAGCCACTGATCCACCACTTTCTAGTGATTAGACTTCAGCAAAGAACTAAAAACATGCCAATCTTTCCCCTCAGCTGAGAAAAATTACCATTTAAATATTTTTTTTATTTTGAAAAAGCAAAACAGAAAAAGATAGAAATGATACAGAATTTCAAAAAAAAGTGGGGAATTAACATTAGCTAATATATTGCATATTGTTGTCTTAGAAGTTGTTCAGGTTATAAAATCTAGGCACAAAGGATTTAACAAGAGTGTATGTACAGGTATATAAGGAAGATAGCACATTGCCAGAGACTTTAAGTGCTTAATAAATGTAACTCTCATTCCTCTCCCCTCCTGAATGAGGATCATCACTATTAAATGATGCAAAATGGTAACCACTATTACCATTGTCAATCATTTTGATGATTTGTTTTTATTTTCCTATAAGGATACACCTAAATGGGGCCTGGTGACACATGCCTGTAATTACTCCTAGAGGCTGAGGCAGGAAGACTGCAAGTTAGAGCCCCACGTGCACAATTTAGAGAGACCTTATCTCAAAAATTAAAAATATAAAAAAACACTGGAGGCACAGCTCAATGTGAATGCCCTGGGTTCGTTCCTCAGTACTTTAAGACAAAACAAAACAAAACACAAAAATGACAAAAAATACAAACACTGATAAATGAATCCAATGACTTCTCTTACTGCCTACTCTCTTTGGGGAAATAAATATGAAAAATTATGACCTTTTTTCTCTATTGCGTATTGGTTTTAGCAACAGGAATTGTCCTTGCTTGTGGTACTTAACAGATTTTGGACACTTTGAAATATGAGTTAATGATGCTCTGTTGGTGTGCTGGTTCTGTCATTCTAAAAATCTGTATGCCAACAAAGCCAAGGTAGAGCTGTGGTCCTGCTGCAGTCTTGCTGTGGATGCAGTCACCACTTGCTCTGTCCCCAACTGCAACCCTATTTATCCTGCCATCCAGTTTTGCTGCATTAACGGATCGTGCAGATGTATTTTTTCAATCTCCCTTTCAGGAATAATCCTCTTTTCTCTCTTCTGTGGCTATGGGTATTGGAAAACCAGTCTTTCTCTTAACCAGGCTCTGAGTGCAATCTGTGGCACAGAGTATTGTAAAAGCATCAAGCTTTCCTAACCGTCACTGCCTCAAGAATCTCAAAGCAGCGTTTATCTTGATAGTTCACCTGTCATTGTGGGATGCCAAAGAAAACTGTCCTGGCAATATAAAAGCACAGCATGGATGTAATCCCATTAAAAGGGCTGCACAGCTCAAAGATCACAAACTTCTTGATGACACTGGCATCGTCTAAAGCATCTTGGTATCTTTTACAGTGTTTCTATAAATGCCTCAATCAAATGACAAATATAACATCACCACCGAAGGGAGGGAGATGAGGAGGAGCAGGGGAGGAGAGAGATAAGTGTATTAGATGCTTATAGATGCCAGGCATTACTCTAAGCATTTCAGATAGTATAAATTATTTAATTTTCAAGACCGTACTATGAGATGATTACTATTATTATCCCCACTTTACAGGTAAGGAAACTGAAACACAAAGAGGTTAAGTAACCTGCAAAGGGTCAGCCCACCATTATGTGGTAGACCAATTCCCAGCCGTCAGCAGCACACTTTGAATCCATAATAATAGACACTCACTTACTGATTAATTCAGATGTTTCATTATTTATTATTTTTGTTTTCATTTCATCCCTAAATATCTTTCAAAGTTTTCTTTGAAAGAAAAAGAACATGAACTGAAAAGCAGCACCTCTCCAAGTTGGACCACAGTTATGGTCATAAATAACAATACTTTACATTATAGTTTCACTAATGATGAGCACCTGACATTTGATGACCCTTACTATAGGCCTGATACTGTTCCAAGCATTTCACATATATTAAATCATTTAATTGTCACAAAAGCCTTGTGAAGTATATCTGTTGTTACTTCCATTTTAGATGAGTAAACTGAGGCACAAAAAGGCAAATAACTTGCCCAAGATAGCCCAGCTAGGGTATAGTAAGGCCAGACAAGGAACTTAGGCAATGTGACTACAAAGTCTGTATCCTCAGACTTCCACTGATTATTTGAGAAAATTTAGTTCCATTTTCCTCTCCATGTATTAAGCAATGGGGATTGACATGAAAATTAGTCATGTATTTTACATTTTGCTGTGTGTTTTGAAGGATATAAATATCCTTCATATAAAATAAGGATATAAATACTTATTGAACATTTACATATATGAGGCCTTTAGAATGCAACATTTATCTCCAAACTGAAATAAGCAAATCAGCAAATACATCACCATTTAGTAAAGGACTGCAATAGAAATATGGTGGCTGCTTCTATTTGCCTTCTGTTCTCAAACTAGATGCCCCAGGAAACTAACCCAGGCTTTCCCGCCCTTTGAATTCTGGTTAGTGCAGAGTATAGGTGGATACTGACTGGGAGGATAGAGCAAGAGAAGTCAGAACACGTATTCCTCAGCTTTGGCTATAACTTCTGTTGGATGATTCCTCTTGTATGGATGCAACTCTTTCAAGGTTACTAATCTCACAATTATCTTCCTTTAATCCTTCAGGCTTAGGGGTGGGAATGAATTATTTGTTGGTTTCTTTAACCCTTTCAGTGCACTTTTTGTGTCTTGCAAGGTCCCTGAGAGATACAAGGAGTAAGCATACAGGAAAGGAACCTAATCTCGACTTCCAGAAAGAGGAGAGGTTCCTCAGAAGTGACATCTGGAATGACTCCTAAAGGATGATCAGGAATTTATCCAGTTTGGGGAAGCAGAGGTAGGAAAAATATTCTAGAAAGAGTAAATAGTGAGTGAAAAGATTTTTAAAAAGAGCCTGAGCATAGACAGTTCCAAGAACTGCTAGGATGCAGGTTCTAAACCAGGAAGGTAGAATGCTGAGGAAATGCTGTTGTGCTGCTTGTCATGTCATTGCCCCTTCAATTTCCTTATGAATCATCTGGCAAACTCTATATCACTTACCTAGAAGTCTAGAGTTGAGTTTTGGTGGAGCCAAGTGAGATGAAGTGTTGAGTGTGATCTCAAGGAGGGCATGGGGGTAATTTAGCAATAGATTTGAGATTGCTCTGCCAGCTTATAAAGCTTATTAGGCCACCGATTCCACTGCTAATGTGTGCTGGGTGCACAGGTGGGTAATGGATGAGGCCAACAAATTGCATTTAGGACAAATATTTAGGAGATGGAGACTCAACAGCATTCAGAGGAAAAGAAACCAGCACATTCTCTACAAAAGGTTTACTGTCAGGCTTTATTTGCAAATCCTTAGTAAAATATCCCTAAGTATTGGCAACTACTATTTTAAAAATAACACTCACTTTTGACGAGGAGACATGAAACAGGCACTTTCCTACACTATTGCTTGGTTCTTGCCACCTTCTTGGTTCTAGTTGTTAATCCCCACATTGTTGACATCTTGTTGATTTTGCCCTGAAGATGCCATGTTCATTGGTTATCACCACAGTTCTTTGTGGGTCAGGTGCCCCAGGCTTTGCTTCTACACTTCTAATACGAAGGTCGTTATGTCTGCATGGCTTCTGATGGTGAAACCATCTCGCCATCAGTGCCACATCATCCCTACATATCCCAACTCTAAAGCCATCTTTCCTATCCTCTGCTCTGAGCATGCAGCAAAGGTCACTACTGAATGTGTTGGCAGTGCCATGCCCCAACCAGCACATCCTAATGACTTGGGGAAACATGTGTCCTCCCTTCCCTCCAAGGAGAGAATTATCTGGAGGACCTTCTAGCCTTGCACTAAATACCCATCCAAGCACAACCACCCGCCTCTAGCATTCTTTCCTCATGCACCCATTTGGGCAACACAGGAGGTTCCACTTTATTCAGCCTTGGCCATTACTTTGTCACTTCCATAGCAAGTTTGCCTCATTTTCTGAAGCTCTCCCTGTTCCTAAGCCTCTTCACAGTCTATACTTTTGAAATTATTTGTGCAGTTTGACACTGGATGTGTTGGTTGGTCCTGTGTCCCCCCAAGGCCTCATCTAATTTGGATGGGGCTGAGTCTGATGTATGTGATTGGTTTGTTGTCTAGCACTGGGATTGGTGATGTGAGTACTGTACCCGCCCAGGGTGGAACTGATAAGGAAGGAAGGCAGGTCTTCCTCTTCTCTCTCTCTCATGCCCAGTTCACCTTGTTGTTTGGCAACCGCCATGAATGGCTGCCGTGCCACACCACGCTGCCTTGGAGCCAACTGTGTATGGATTGAAACCCCCAGAACTGTAAGAAATAAACCTTTCCTTCCCTAATTTTGGGCATCAGGTATTTTGTCTTGGCAACGAGTGAAAAGTAACTAAGACACTGGATAAAATCTTTGATTTGTGTGTGTCTAACTTGACAATACAATGATCTATGTATCTATATATGGAAATATGAAAATATTGAAATATTCATATAGAAAATATGAATACTGACTAGATTATGGTATTTAATTATATTGAATTACTGTAAGGTTGTTTTTAGTAGTAATATTGTTAGATTTTTAATATAAATGCATTGCTAGCCGGGCGTGGTGGCGCACGCCTTTAATCCCAGCACTCGGGAGGCTGAGGTAGGCGGAGCGTTGTGAGTTCGAGGCCGGCTTGGGCTACCACGCAAGCGCAAGGCCAGCCTGAGCTACATGGTGCGACCCTGCCTCAAAAAAAAACCAGGGCTGGGAGTTTGGCTCAGTGCCTTAAGTGCCTGCCCTGGCAGGCGTGAGGTGAGTTCAATCCCCGGTACTGCAAAAAAAAAAAAAAAAAATATATATATATATATATATATATAAATGCATTGCTGGATTTTTGGCTCAGAGGTAGAGCACTTGCCTAGTGTGTGTGAGTCCCTGGGTTTGATTACCAGTACTAAAATTTATCTCTATTTATTTACTAAAAGTCTATGTCTATGCATACAGAAATATTTACTGATGAAATTAATTGTTGTCTGGGATTTGCTTCAAATTAATTCACAGCATAAGAAAGAGACTGGGAGGCATAAAAGGCAAGAGAGGACTGTAATAATTATTGAAATTGGGTAACGTGTTCATGGAGATTCATTATATCATTCTCTTTCATGTTGTAGGTAGAAGGTAAGACCTTTGAAATTTTGAAAATTTCCATATAAAGAGATTTTTAAAAAAATCAAATTTAAAGCAAATAATAAGATAGTCTAGACTATCACAAAAGTAAACATGTCTTGCATAAAGTATTCTAATAACTACAGATGAAAATACAAGTCTGCCTACAGAAAAAGAGGACAGTTCATTAATAAAAGGTAAAATGAAAAAAAGAAATATAACAACAAAATTGGAAAATAGTTTTCAACCTCCCACTTACTGAAATACAAATTAGCATAGTAAAAAATTTTATACAATTGGCAAAGGTAGAAAAAAAATGAAACAAAGTGTTTCAGAGGGTGCAGAAAATAGACTGTCCTAAATGAACAGCCTAAATTTGAGATAATAAACGTATCTCATATCTCATGTGAGCATGTAGTTACAAATATATGCAAGAATCATTGTTCACAGTAACAAATCTTTTTTGTTTGTTTGTTTTTTGTTTTTTGAGACAGTGTCTTACTCTGTAGTCCAGACTGGGCTTGAACTCATGGTGATCCTCCTGTCTCAGCTTCCTGGGTGCTGGGATTATAGGCATGCACCACCTCATCTGGCCAACAACAAAATTTTAAGTGATATAATATTAATTATAATAAAGTAAAAAAGAAGGCAGGAAGATAGGCATATAAGAATAAGTAAAAGAAGGAGGAAGGAAGACCTAAATATTCAACAATAGAAAAAAATCAATAAATTATGGAGTTAAAAATAAATTTTGGCATTATATTCAGATAAACACTCATTATCCAGGTTATTCAGCCAGTATATGAGTCTGTATGATGACAAGGGAAGAAATGCACAGTAATTAATTAGGTGAAGAAAGCAAGGTGGGAAAGTGTGCTACTAGAATTTTTTCATTTGTTTCTTTGTATAGACTTGAAGAAGTACTGAAAACATCTAGAAGGATAAGCACAAACACTAAACATTACAAGGGACTGTATGGTGCACAGCAGGGGGCTGATAGTTGATTTACTTTTCTCTATTTCACATATCTGTATATCCTAAATGCTCCGTGATGAACTTAATTAAAAGAAAACCATCTGTTGCATCACCAGTCTACAGAAATCTTTCCTAAGAAAACAATCAGAGATGAGCATTAAGATTTGTTAGAATCCTCATTGGAGAGTTATTTATAAAAGTGGAAAAATTGCAAATAATCCAATTATCTTGCAATGAGAGAATGATTAAGCAAATTATGGTACTGAGAATAAAAATTGTCCCCGTATTCCTAGGGAAAAGGTTGCTTGTTCTGTAACCATGGTAACAAGTACCACTATAGCTGAGTTTTTAAACTCTTTGTATCAGTCAGTGTTTCTGGCTTCAGTGAACATATTATGGTGAGCCAACCAATCAGTGACAATCTGAAATTTAGGCAATCAAGGATGGAGTCAGCTCAACATGTATCTGTATAAATATCAACCAATCAGCAAAGTTTTCACTGGAGTAATCATGTTTTTATAGTTTATGTCAATCTATTTATGCTCCTGAAATTCTGCCAGTCCCTGAACTCCATACTTCCCCAAACTCCTGTATAAAATCATTAATCTGTCCTGCTCAGCAAGATTGTACCTGACCACCATAGCTCTGCTTACTGTAGTAAGCAATAAATTCAGCTTTATGATTTGTGGTATCCTGTGTATATATGTGTGTGTGTCATTTACTACAATAAGCAATAAATTCAGGTATGTGTGTGTATGACTGCCTATCTAAGGGCACACACATAAATGTGTATAAAAGCATATTATGAAACGTTATGCATTTATTAAATTTTTTGTTTTCAAAGACCATACAATATATTATGTGAAAAAGTTAAACATAAAAATTTATTGTGTGCTCTGAGAGAGAGAGAGAGAGAGAGAGAGAGAGAGAGAGAAATATACCAAGATTTTAAAACATCTGAGTGCTGAGACAATAGATAATTTTTATCTTTTGCTTTATTTTTTCTTATATTTTGCCCAAAAGTCTACAATGACCATTTATCATTTTTATAATGAAAAAAAAAACTGATTCTTTAAAAAAAACTTAGTTTGGTATCATAGCATTAAACCAGTTTATTTCTAATACCATCTAAATAGTTCTGAGCTTTTGTTTAAGATTTTTTCTTTGGCAACAGGTCATAATATAAGTGAATTTAAAAGCCTCTATGTAACATATTTATCCTTTATCTGTATGCTAGACACCAAACTAGACATTCATAAGACAGGAGACTAGGGCACGGCAAACCTGGCTGGAGAAGTAGGTTAATTACAAAATCACAGGACACGGGCAGAACAGGTCCCAAAGCCTTTGATGTGGACCTGCCATAAGAATTTGAGCAAGTTTTCAAGGATGGCCTCGACCTGATGTCAACCTGAGGAGTGGGTGATACAAAAACGACAGCCTAAGGGCCGGGAGTTTGGCTCAGTGCCTTAAGCACTTGCCCTGGCAGGGGCGAGGTTGTGAGTTCAATCCCGGGTGCCGCAAAAAAAAAAAAAAAAAGAAAGAAAAAACGACAGCCTACATTGGGTTTTTGCCACTGTGTTCCCTGTTGCACGGTGGCCCCCTCATGCAGTTGTGTCTGCCATCTTTTCCTATTTTTACTTTGCCCAAACTTGTTCTTCAGAGCCCATTTCTTTTTATTTCTGTTAATAAAACTTTACCACCATCTGTGCTTGTCTTGACCAATTTTTTTGCTCAGGACAGAAAGAACTGAGAAACCACCTCTAGAAGGAAACTCCAGAACCCCAAAACCCAGTAATACTTCGACAGATACTAAGAAAGTAGTTCTGCTTTGATAGAACAGTAACACTTTCCTGAGAATGGTGGAAAAGGACACTTTCATAAATTGTACTGAGCATGGAAACTTATGCTCTTCCCTTCAAACGTGTTCAACTATTCATTATCAGCAGTGACCATCAATGTAGCAAGCAAAGACAAGAAGTGAAGTACAGAGGCAGTACACCCTCAAATTACGACTGGTCTGATATATGACCGGAATTTTAGTTTTAACTTATGACCAAAGTCTTGAGCTATGACCCAAATGCCGGCTGCTTGTGCTTCCAGATGGTCTCAGGTGCAGATTTAACCCTTAGACAGTTCTGGAAGGAACAGTACAACATCGTTTCCTGTATGGGATTATCTGAGAAATTCCGGGCCAGTCTCTCTAAGATGGGATCTGCCTGTATACAGGAGAGAGACTTTGAAGGCTGTGTAGAGGAGCCTGAGGTTTCAATGGACAATCTGAGTCACAACCAGCCCTGGGGAATGAATTGAGTTCGTAAGTCAAAGGTCGACTATTTGTTAGGCAGGACTGGAAATAATGATCTATGAAATGTGCAACCATCAAAGTCTGGGAACAACCTGGATTGAGTAGTAAAGAGTAAAAAAATTAGCTGTGATTTCTCCTGCCATCTCTTTATTTTGGAGGGAGGAAGCTTTAGCTCCTCCTTTTCTTAATAAAAATAGTGTCAGTGCCCTAATTGCATTTAATTAAGCAACATTTCTAGTGCTGAGAATGTGGAACCATATACTGGAGCCTGCTGTTCTCCATTTCCTAATTCATGCAAGCAGCCATTATAGAGGGAAGAAAATGATGATTGACTATTGTGAACAGACACAATAGTTAATCTCGTGTGAATAGATGGTAGGAGGGTATGTGTTTGTCTTGTGTTTGTTAGAAAGGTTTTCATGATCAAACACTGAAAAAGGATTTTCTCTATTTTCTTCCTGCTGACAATGCATCACTGGCAGTTTGACTTAATGAGGTTCTTAGATTTAATAAAATAGAAAAAGACAGTGAGCCATTTTCCAAGGTGACTTGAAAGAACTAGTTGGCGAAAATAATTGAGGTTTGGAGATTACCAGTACAAGGAACTCTATTTCCATAATACCAGACTATGTCCAGTTGCTCTGCCTTTCCAGCTGATTTTATTTTGCTTTGTTTTGTTTTGTATTTTTAGATAGTGTCTTGCTATGTAATGCAGTCTGGCTTTGAACTAACTATGTTGCACAGAATGGTCTTGAACTCGCTTTGATCTTCCTGCCTCAATCTCCTGAGTGCTGAGATTACAGGCATGCGCCACCACACCCACACCCAGCTCCCGCTGACTTTAGAATTCACTCTGCTCTCTGGTGGTAGCAACTTATCTTAATAGAGAGTATTTTTCATAAACTAGAAGGTGCTAAAGAGTTAGTCAAAAATTCCTTTGGGTAAGCAGTAAATTGAGTCCGTGTAATCCTTAAAAATGATACCTGGGCTTTGTGTAATTTGCTAAAATTTACATGATGCTTTCATAAAGATTTAACTCATTCAATTCTCAGTTGAATCCTATCAGTTGGACACTAATATCCTGGCTTTATAGATGAGAAAAGTGAGGCTCAGAATCCAGGAGAGAGTTGGTACCACATTGAGCCAATAGTAGAATTCAGACCCAGGTTTTATAGTTTCATGTCCAAAACAGAAAAGAGGATTCAGATCTGAGGTCTGAGTACCTAAAATCAGCATGTTGTCTCTTTTTAGCAGGTGCTGTGAGCCACGTCAATTCACGTCTCCAAATTACAGTTTTCTCACAGGAAAATAAGAGACCATCACAGAAGTTGTCAATTTGTCATTGTCCTTCAGCTCTAAACCTATCCTTCATTGCCCTGTTTTGTGATCCTGCAGCTTACTGGAAGATGAGACTGCCAGCTGGGCCATTTTGGGTGACTTGTGCCATGGAGTTAATTCGTAGAAAAAGTTTATTAGCTACAGTGATTGATCTCAATTATGAAGGATAAATTGAGTTGCTGCTACATAATAGGGGTGTTAGGGTTTATACATTGTGTCAACTTGAGAAGTCTAGCAGCTTAATTAAGTAAGACAGCAGCTCTACATCCTGGGGTGTAGAGCACAGTTACCTGGCCATTGTGTCAATTTGAGAAGGCCAAAAGTTTAGCTGAGAGACTCAGCAGGGAGCCAGGGTTCTTACTTTGTAAACATCCTCATCCTGTGCAAAGGAAGGCAAGGATGTTTGTGAATGCTACACCCACCCTGGGGGGGGTCATGTGTACTATATAAAGGAGAAGAGGCTTGCTCTTGCTCCTTTTACTTTGGCTGCTTTTGTTCGGTTGCTGCCTTGAAGTGCTGCCCCAGTGCCATGCCACTCTGCCTTGGAGCCAGCTGATTGTGGACTGAAACCTCCAAAAACTGTAAGCTAAATAAACCTTTCCTTCCCTAATTTTGTGTGTCAGG